>JAJJMC010023768.1:578329-698172 GCA_023531435.1 Papaver californicum | reverse complement strand
CAAGTTCGAGAATCGAATCTTTATTTACCACTTCTAAAATTACATCATGAGGCAGAAGTCATTCAATCGTTTTTGAGGATGGATTCTTTTATATTGTGGTTTTCTCCTAACTCAATAGCTAAGCATGAGAATAATTTTCTTTTATATTTCTAACTTCTTATTGTTATTGTGCAAAAACTTTATGTCTTCGTATCTATTTGGATGCATATGCTCTAGAATATTTGAAGTTGGAGTAGGTTTTGTGGGTATACCTCTTGTAAACCTTCACTAGACTATAACTCGTCGACTAGGGACACCTAGGGTTTAAAGGCTTGTTATACAGGCTAAGTGTAACTGTGTCCTCTAGTGTTAGGGAATTTGATAAGTGCATAATTCACATGTTTCTAGTATCAAATCCATACTTTTTTCAGCTATAATTCTTGAATATTCCTTTTTATTACTCTTGTTGTCTATCTTATGTCTTATATTAGGTGAATCATCCAAAAAGGAGCTACAAAGTGCTAAAATAAACAAGGAATTATGTTCTACAAGTGAAAGAGAGTCCAAGAAAAATTCTACTCATTCAAATACAGGATTTCTTAATACAAACTTGAAGATAACGAGAAGATGAATCCAACGCAAAAAGAATAAAGTCATTCCGAGTTCGGATGAAGAAGTTATGGGAAAAACAGTCAAAATGAGGAAAAGGTCACCTACAGCTCAACAGTCGGCATTGCTCATTAGCAACCAATCTATACCGAATGTGACATGAAATAGGGCAGAGAATTACACCAACAATTGGCATTGATCATTAGCAAGACATTTATGCAAGACTGTAACAAGTTTGGTGACAGAGAATTACACCAACAGTCGGTATTGCTTATTAGCAACCAATCTATGCCGACTGTAGCAAGATTATTTATAGAAAATTGGGCCAACTGTCGCCATTGTTGGTAGGGAAACATCTATGCTGACCTTAGAAATCCAAGGGGTTCGTTTTGACACGTTTTTGACTTCCAAATCAAGGGAACATGGTTAGGGAAGGATTCTAAACCCTAGAAGGAGAGGATACTTGATGGCCAAGAATTGAAGGCTATAAAAGAAGACATCCAAGGCTCAAACAGTACAACTCTTAATATTCTAGATCTTTACAATCCAATACATATCTATTCTACCTCTCATATCACAATTTCTACATATAAACCTAGGGTTACCCCTTTAGGGGGAAACCATTCTTCTTTGTAATTTGAGGAGCTAAACCTTTGTTGATTAAGGATGAATTCAATGTTCTAAGCGTGAAGCTTTATTAGTTAATACAAGTTTATTTGAAGTTATTATCATCATCTTTTTTTTTCACTATGTTGATTTCTTAGATTATTTGGAGTGCTTGGTAGATTAATATATTGATCATTCTATTGCTAGTAGAAAGTTGGGCAATCCGTAATTATCGACCACCTCTTATACAAGTAGAGAACGTGATACCTTACAGAGGGATTTTGTGGGGCAATCGTGTGTGAAGACAACACTAGAAAGTGGACCGAGCATACTGAGTCTAACTACTAGGATCAAACCTAAATTCAAAAATCTTAAAGCATTCGATCGAGTTACACCTCGTAAGCATACCTCAAGGAGGCTAACTTGGATAGAATCCTATGACTAAGCGTACCTATTACCGGTGATACAAGGAGTTTTAGGGATATCTAAGCGTACCTGTTATTCTACGGTTGGTGATGAATGGTTCTAACGAAAGATAGATAAGTATACTAATCCAGTTAACGGTTGGTTACGTCGAACGAATCCCTAATCATCTCTCTTTCTTATTTCTTTTTATTATCTTTTTAGTCAACTTATAACCAAACCCCTCTTTGTCTTTTACTTTATTATAGTTTTACTAATCTAAATGAAATCTCAATTACATATCTCTCTGTAGGAACGATCCTTACTATCGTTATATTACTAGTTAATTAGTGAGAAATATCTTGAGTATTTTTTTTACTAACGACATGCATCAGACGCTAGACAAGGACTCTTGCGCTGGAACACTTACGTCCAAGAGTGCTAGGCTGAAACGCTTGCGCTGAGACGCTTGTGTCCTAGAGGAGCTTGCGCTGAGATGCGCCTGGGATGGAACGTGCTTGCTAGGATCGGACGCTTGCCCAAGGAAGCGCTAGGCCGGGACGCTGCGCCAAATGAAGCTGCTAGATTGGACGCGCTACGCTATGGGAGTTGCTAGGCTGAAACACTAATAGCCTAGAACACTGCTATCCTGGGACGCTTCCACTGGTACATGCTAGCTAAGCTGTGACGCTTTGCCGAGGCCGCTGCAGGCTGAAAAACGCTGTGCCAAAACGTCTGCATTGAAACACTTGTGGCCTAGGACGCTTGTGTTAGGCTAAGCCGCGTTACTCAAGCACGCTTCTAGGCTAAGATTCGCTATCCAAGGAAAATTAACGTTTTTAACGTTAGGGTAAGGAGCTAGCACCAATGTGATGCTAAACCAGGTGGCTAGTTCTAGCCTGGCGTTAATGGAAGAAATGGCTAGGGTTATCCTAGCTCAGCGGAAGAATGCATCCTTGAGGGCATTACTCCTTGTTTGTGGTGCTTCCAAGAGGAGTGGCGCATAATTCGTGGATTATCCTTGAGAAAAGTTCCAAAGTGACATATTTTAGGCTCAGAAGAGCAATTTGTGGTGTGTTCTTTGCGAACAAGGCGTTAAGCTAGAATGTATTTTGGGAGTTAAGCATTAGCTACTCCCAGGTTTGATAGATGTTATTGGAAAATCGATGCACACTCGAGGCAAGTTCATGGAATTCAGCTATGTAATTTATGCAACTTGAGACTAATTCGATATGGAATAAATATTGTGAATATTAGAGAGCTTACAAAATGCATGTAGTTGTCTGTAGAGATTGTATTTTAATTCACTTGTTATAAATATAAGTAGAGATACAATATTTCATATTTTGTTATAAAGCGAGGAATACGCGCATAAATATTCGCATATGCTTTTATATTTCTCCTGCTAAGCAGAAGGCAACTTTATAATTCTACCCCTTATCAAAAATTCACTATCTACATTAAATCCCCTGCTTAGTAAAAAATAGTAATGTTATGCAGTAAGCACTAGATGGTGACAATATGCTTATAATAATTGTATATGCATAATTTAAATTTTAAGAGTATAAGAAGATATACTTAGCTTCTTGAATTTTGGAGATATGTGCTCCTTAGGGTGAATCTTGGTTGTGAATAGTAGGTGTTCATGTTCTTTCTAGGAATATCAACTTTCCCTTGAATAGAGAGAGGCGCGTCCGGCGCTAGATAAGATATTATTGGTGCCAAGATTCCTTCTCCTTTTAGTTTCCTAATCCAATAAGGATCCCAAAATTACGCCCATATATATATAAAGCCTTTCTTCACGGCATCACCACTTTCTTTCATTATTATTTTTATGCAAGTAAGGACTGAAGTTGTATCTGAGTTTGCATTTCTCATCAAGGACACCATCCCGAGTATGCATCATTGGCCGAATACATTTCCTCGAGCACGCACTGCTGGTTAGGGACGCTTCCTCAGGTGCGCTTCACATCCAAGTCTTGCATTTACTTCCCTACTTCTGCGAAGTAAGCATCGATTGGTCCTTGTGGATTATCAACTTAGATAAGCTAGGATTTTTCAACCGTAATCCGATTATCTGATAGAGCCAGGGTTTCCAATTTTTCTCACATATCATATGGATATATATATATATATATACTTTGATAACACTGAGAATATTATTTACTTTTCTTAAACCCTAGTTTCATCGTTGTTCTTCTGAAGTAAATTGATCTCCAATAACAACAACAACAATACCAATAAGTTTGGTTTTGATAAACCAAAGTCTTTGATAACCCTTCATTTCTTTTGTGCTGAAGTCTTCGTTTTATTATTTTACGTCTTAAGAAGATCATGGCAGTTCCTGATCGAAACCGTAATTCTGATTCTTCAAGCAAGAAACTGGGTTATAAAGGTAAAAGGATAAAAATGACTTATCCCCAAAAAGTATAATATAAAATCAGTCGTTCCTTGAATAAGGTTACAAAACTCGTGCGAGGTATACCCCTCGATCATTTGAAGGCAACCCGCGAATGTGCTATGAATCTCTGTTTTTGCGATTAATGTTGAAGAAGAAGCAGAGAAGAGTCAGAAAAGAAGAAGACCGAGGATAAGAAACTCATAGATTATATGGAGAAGCAACGTCTCTTGGCGATTGCAAGAAGGTAAAATGAATACCTTTCTAAGGAAGATCATGATGCTCATGTGGAATACGATTCTGAGTCGTTCTCAGAGACTGAGGACGATCGTAAATATGAGTGTGCTGATGGTTGGGATGACATGCGGAGGGGTTCTATTGACCCTGCTGATGATGAGGATACTGAAGAAGATTCATAGGAGGACCCTGATAGGATTCCAAGAGAAGACTTTGAAGTAGAAGACCTCGAAGATGGTTCCGAAAAAGATTCTGAAGGAGACCGAGATGAAGAAGAAAGTGACTCTGATGAGGATGGCGATGATGAAAACGACTTTGATTCGGATTTCGAGGCTTCTGATTGAGTCATAGTTGGGTTATTTTTTTCTGCATCTTTTATACTTTTTTTTTTTTTGTAAACATCTTCGTAGACATTTCATGTATTGCCGTTATGATGGAACCATAATCTTTCTTTTAGAGTTTTTCATAAACTTGCATCAATGTCTTCTTGTCTTGGGATCAATGAATAAAAGACTTTTATAGAAAATTCCGTCAGTTTTCGTCATAAAATTTCAGAAGTATAGTGCTTGGTAAAAACGCCATAGAATCTTCATAAGAAATATTTTTTATATGATTGACCCATTTATATTCATTAGAAAACAATTTTCTATGTCCTTCTAGGAAGAAATACAGGTTTTGAGCTTGTTTGGGTCTCAAAACGACCCAACAGTAGAACTCAAAAAGTATCCAGGAAAATTCTGACAGTTTTCAGACCGGACACCGCTAGCCGTTTTTGTTATAACTCTTAGCTCGTTTATCCGATTGATGCACACTTTTAGTATGTTGTAGTAGACATAGATACATAACTTTTGACACAAGGCTAATGCCCATATTATTTACCAATTATCATTGGATTCAGAGTTTCCGAGAGGCAGTGTAAATTGCTTCTGATGTGTTTTTTGTAAAACATCTTGAGATTGTTTCAATTCATGTAATTCTTCAAGTATCACTGCATAATGGGCATATATGATGTTTATAAATACGTGTAATGAGTTTTATGATTTAGACTCAAAATTATTTTTTTTGAGACGCATTGACATAATATGCATGTATCCTCTCTACTTTTAGTGGGAGATGGTTCAAGAAACATAGACGAAATAATTAACGAGAAGAAGGAGAATGCCGGGAATTGCAATGTTGATATCATTCTCCCTCAATTCTAGAATCATGAGATGAGATTTACTCGATGTATTCTTTAAGAACGAGACTCTGTATGGCGATGTAGTTAATAATACCTCACAACCGTGGTGGTTGGGTGTCTCTGACATAAGTGTTGACTCTTTCTTATGATAAGACTCTTTTATATGTGCATGTACCAATCTGAGTAGGGTTGTGAAAACCTAGTGACAGGTTCGAAAGTACGTTGGAGGTTGAAGGTGAGAAAGTATGTTTCTGAAAGACCTGAGCTATTTTTTTCAAGGGCTTAATTGAATTCTGGGGATTCACTCTTTTTTTTCAGGTGATCCACAAAAGACTCTTTTCTAAAATAAAAATGCTTCTGCTTGATTAATAAAATTGAAATCCTAAAAATGCCATTAGAAATACTCGCGGGCGTTTTGGAGGAATGGTAAATACTACATAAAATAAGGAAATAAAGGTGATGAAAGGTGTTCATGTATCGAAGGCTTTGAGTCATTTGTCTGGATAGTTGTTGTGACAGGTTTACCCTCCGTTGTGATTAGATAGCCGTCAATGGTAGCCCGTGAGATTCTGTATAGTCCTTCCCAGTTTGAGAGGAGAAAACGTCTTTGTGACGAACCGGAGAACGCCCTCAGCACTGTGCACCGCGCAGGCCAGAACTTCCCGATTCGCCAGTAACAGGGCCTTAAATCTTCACTTCTCGCTAGGAAAATGTAGATCGATTTGCCTTTCCAACTCGTACCTTGAGGGGATCAAGCATGACCGTAGTTCATCTGAAGTGTAAATTCAAAAGGATCAAGAAACTTAAGCCTATTATGACAAAGCCAACATTGATTCCAACTTTGTTGCAAGGCCAAAGCTATCTAGTATGCAAATATGCATTCTCGAGTACGCAACACGATTGAATGATGCTTTCGCATAATTCAAGCTTTATCGGCAAAGCTACAAGCATTTTTACACTTATGCATCAAGTATGCACCAACGTATATGCCACATCGCATATATATGTGCATTACCGCTCATCACATTCGACCCAAGCTCCCTCCCTATATATGTCTAAATCGCATTTCCATATATTTGGAAAAGAGGGGTAAGGACATTTATCTATTGCACTTTATGCAAATCCTCCAACTGGTTAGCATGGCTAGGAAAATACATCAACTGGTTAGCATAGATAAGGCAATTCCGCCAACTGGTTAGCATGGCTAGGCAAATCCGCCAACTAGTTAGCATAACTAGGAAAATCTTCCAACTGGTTAGCATGGCTAGCAAATCTTCCAACTGGTTAGCATAGATAAAGCAATTTCGCTTTCTGGTTAGCATAGCTAGGAAAATCAGCTTTCTAGTTAGCAACATCGTTTTCCAACCAACACCTCCTCCCTACATATGTTTTACTCGCATTTCTACAAGAAAATAAAAGAAAGGGAGATGACATCCATCGACTGCACTTTCGGCAAATCCGCCAACTGGTTAGCATGGCTCCGCCAACTGGTTAGCATAGCTAGGAAAATATGCCAACAGGTTAGCATAGCTCGTCAAATCCGACAAAGCATTAGCATCGCTAGGAAAATATGCCAACTAGTTAGCATGGTCTAAATAATAGGTATGAATCATAGTTCAAAATTTTCTTGATCTATGGATTCCGTGCTCCATTGCTAGGCAAATCCACATTTTATTTAGCAACATCGTTTTCCAACCAACACCTCCTCCCTATATATGTTTTACTCGCGTTTCTACAAGTAAATAAAAGAAGGGGAGATGACATCCACCGACTGCACTTTAGGCAAATCCGCTTTCTAGCTAGCATAGCTAAGGCAATTCAGCCAACTGGTTTGTATGGCTAGGAAAATCCGCCAACTGGTTAGCATCGATAGGCAAATCCGCCAACTGGTTAGCAATATGCTAGGCAAATCCACCAACTGGTTAGTATAGCTAGGAAAATCCGCCAACTAGTTAGCGTAGCTAGGCAAATCCGCTTTCAAGTTAGCCAAGTCTGCTTTCTAGTTAGCATGGCTAGATAAATATCCCCTCCCGATATATGTCTTAATCACATTTCCACATATTTGGAAAAGGATGGTAAGGGACATTCATTGACTGCACTTTAGGCAAAACATAGCAATTTTGCCCCTCGCTCAAAACTAGACGAATATTACTTTTCAATTTTAATTATAATATGACCGTTTTTCCCATGGTGTGTAAAATTATTATGTTACCCATGAATGATCGTTTAGCCCCAGGTGTGTAAAATTACTATTTCACGCCTGAATGATTGTATTGTCCCTGCTATGTAAAATTACTATTTTACCTTTGAGTGACCGTTTCATCCCTGATATATAAAATTACATTTTACGCTTGAGTGACTGTTTCATCCCTGATACATAAAATTACTATTTAAACCTTGAGGAGTGTTTCGCACCTTATTTATAAAATTACTATTTTACCCTTGAGTGATCCTTTTGTTATGGCGTCTAAATTACTATTTTACCCCTGAGTGACCGTTTTGGCCTTGGTGTGTAAAATTATTGTTTTATCCCTTTGTCAAAAATGCAGGTGTTACACTATTACACCCTTCAAAGAATTTCGTCCTGAAAGTCAACTTAAAAACTATTGTGGACAAGCTTTATCAATTTCGATTTCCTGTGCCTATGTCACATATCATGATGCACGGAAATCCTCTAAGGGTCGCAACGTTTTTTATGAACACATATTAGGACCTTATGATCATACGTCCCATACCGCATACCAAGGAAGCCTAATTAAGCTCCACAATTTGTCGCAAACACCAATTGAGATCTTCTGAGCATACGTCCCATACTGCACACCCATGAATCCCGAAAGGGTGTATAACACTACCAAGAAAATCGATTCAGATTCCTAAATATGCGTCCCATACCACATATTCAGGAATGCAAAAGGATTTCTCAACACGAGATCCTAAGTGCACGTCTCATGCCATAACACTTAGGAGTCCCCAAAGTTCACGATGGTTAATATGACAAGCAATATTTAACTTAGTACTGTGAGGAACAAACTAAAATGCCAGTGCAGTCGGATGCAATCCTACCGTTATAGCTAACGGTCTTCCGGGTTGCAACTCGTAAGTGGGAGCTAGTAGGCCTGACAACACATATCGTTCCAGCAAAGGGTGGGGATGATCAGTCTCGTTCCCTACCACCGTTCTACCGACGGTCTTCTTGGTTACTAACAATATGGTAAAAGAGCCTAATTAGGCCTGGCAAACTCACTGTAGACTCGAGTGCGTGCAAAATCTTAGCGGAGTGACTATCATAGTAGCTACAATTTCTCTTTGTACATGCACTTGGCCTGATTGTCCAACATAAAATTTACAAGGAAATTCAAGTGCAGTCATGAACTCTTCTGTTTGTGTAACAGTTGCCCTACTCTTCCAACTTTTCCTTTTTCCTTTGAAGGAAAAATTTTGTAGTCACATGAAAAACTCTCACTTGATGAGTCCAAAAAACACAGTCCCTAGTGTTTTCTCGGAACTTGCTCTGATACCAACTTGACGGGCCGGAGAATTTCTTCCCCGACGATTTATGCTACGCAAGCCAGAACTCCCCGATACGCCAGTACAGGGCCTTAAAGCTTCACTTCTCTCTAGGTAAAAGCAGGTCGAATTGCTTTTCTAATCATGCTTTGTAAGCATGATATTCGAAACGTAGTTTCCATACCGTTCAACCTAACCCTTGTTATGCAAAGGATATAAGGCCATTAAAAGCCAATAGTGAATGCCTTTGGAAAGCATCACATACTTACGAGTATTGTCCAGGACTAACTCATGCCTTGGACTAGCACCTAGGCCATTTCAGGCCTAATTTTTGCTTCCTGAACTCTGATGCGATTAAGCGCTGGGTGCATACACTGATCTTGCTCTTTCCAAGAGTGCAACAACCAGGTATATTCCGTTCATACCGTATGGCTTCATAAGAAGTATGAATATCCATCAAAAAGAATGCAGTAACAATCATATCTTGCTTTGGCATTGCCGAGCCAGATGATATGAGTTACCATAATATCGAAATCACCTCTAAATTAGGTGATATGAGCGATAAGATGTTACACCTTAATGCATTGCATTGCGGCTTCCTACGTACACAACTCGTACCTTGAAGGGATCAACCATGATTGTAATTCATCCGAAGAGTCAATTCGAAAGGGTCAAGCAACTTAACCCTATTAAGGAAAAGACAACATCGATTCCAACTTTGTTGCAAGGCCAAACCCAAGCAAAGCCTAGTCTGTATAGGCAAAAAGACTTTCGCGAGGTATGCACCAGCTTGTGCATAACTATCACTACTTAGTATGAAAATATGCATTCTCAAGTACGCAACACGATTGAATGATGTTTTCGCATAATTCAAGCTTTATCGGCTATGCTACAAGAATATTGACGCTTATACATCAAGTATGCACCAATGTATAGGTCATATCGCATGTATATATGCATTACCATTCATGAACATTAGACCCAATCTCCCTCCCTATATATGTCTAAATCGTATTTCCATATATTTAGAAAAGAGGGGTAAACGACATTCATCTACTTAACTTTATGCAAATCCTCCAACTGGTTAGCAATCTGCTAGGCAAATCCGCCAACTGATTAGCAATCTGCTAAGCAAATCCGCCAACTGGTTAGTGTAGCTAGGAAAATCCACTTTCTAGTTAGCCAAGTCTGCTTTCTACTTAGCATGGATAGGAAAATGTCCCCTCCCTATATATGTCTTAATCACATTTCCACATATTTTGAAAAGGAAGGTAAGGGACATTCATTGACTGTATTTTAGGCAAAACATAACTATTTTTCCCCTCGCTCAAAACTTGACGAATATGACTTTTCAATTTTAATTATAATATGGCTGTTTCGCCTATGGTGTGTAAAATTGTTATTTTACCATGAATGACCGTTTAGCCCCTGGTGTATGAAATTACTATTTTTCCCCTGAATGATTGTTTCGCCCCTAATATGTAAAATTACTATTTAACCATTGAGTGACTGTTTCATCCCTGATTTATAAAATTACTATTTTACCCCTGAGTGAACGTTTTGGCCTTGGTGTATAAAATTACTGTTTTATCCCTTTGTCAAAAATGTGGGTGTTACATTATTACACCCTTCAAAGTATTTCGTCCTTAATTTCAACTTAAAAACTATTGCGGACAAGCTTTATCGGTTTGGATTTCCCTATGCATATGCCCATACCATGATGCGCAGAAATCCTTTAAGGGTCCCAACGTTTGTTATGAACACAAATTAAGACCTTCTGAATATACTTCCCATACCGCATACCCAGGAATTCTAATAGGGTCCACGATTTTTTCGTAAACACCAATCGAGATCTTTTGAGCATACGTCCCATATCGCACACCCATGGATCCCAAAAAAGTTTACAACACTACCAAGAAAATCGATTTGATTCTTAAACATGTGTCTTATACCACATGCTCATAAATGCAAAAGGAATTCTCAACACGAGATTCTAAGTGCACGTCCCATACAATAACACTTAGTAGTCCCCAAAGTTCACGATAGTTGAAAGGTCATCGAATATGACAAGCAATATTTTACTTAGTATTGTGAGGACCAAACTCAATTGCAAGTACAGTTGGATGCAAGCCTACCATTACAGCTAACAGTCTTCCGAGTTACCACTTGTAACTGGGAGCTAGCAGGCCTGACAACACACACCATTTTAACGACGGGTGTGGATGATCAGTCCCGTTGTCTACCACCCTTCCAGCGGCGATCTTCCGGGTTACCAACGGTATGGTAAAAGAGCCTAATAAGGCCTCGCAAACTCACTGTGGACTCAAGTGCGTGCAATATTAGCAGAATAACTATCATAGTAGCTACAATTACTCTTTACACAGGCACTTGGCCTGATTGTCCAACATAAAATTTACAAGGTAATTGACAGAGCAGTTACGAACTCTTTTTTTTGCTAACAGTTGGCTTACTCTTTCAACTTTTCCTTTTTCATTTGAAAGAAAAATTTTGTAGTCACATTAAAAACACTCAATTGACGAGTCCAAAACGCACCTTCTCTAGAGTTTTCTCGGAACTTTCTCTGATACCAACTGTGACGGATCGGAGAATTCCACCCCAGGCGCTGTGCGACGCGCAAGCCAGAACTTCCCGATGTGCCAGTAATAGGGTACAAGGCCATTAAATACATTGGTGAATGCCTTTGGAAAGCATCACATAATTACGAGCATTATCAGGCCGAAATCATGCCTTGGACTAGCACCTAGGTCATTTCAGGCCTATTTTTTTCGCTTCATCAACTCTGCTTTGACTAAGTGCTGGGTGCATGCACTGATCTTTCTCTTTCCAAGAGTGCAGCAACTAGGCATATTCCGTTCATACCGTATGGCTTAATAAAAAGTATGAACATCCATCAAATAGAATGCAACTACCTCATCAAGTGCGGTAACAATCATCTCCTTCTTTGGCATTGCGGAGCCTGATGATATGAGTTACCATAATGTCGCAATTACCTTTAAATTAGATGATTTGAGAGATAAGATGTTGCACCTCAATGCAATGTATTGAGGCTTCCTACGTACACAACTTGTACCTTGAAGGTATCAAGCATGACCATAGTCAATTTGAAAGGATCAAGCAACTTAAGCCTATTAAGGCAAAGCCAACATCGATTCCAACTTCGTTGCAGGGCAAAAGGCCAAGCAAAGCCTAGTCCGTATAGGCCAATGGAATTTCGCAAGGTATGCACTATCTAGTGTATAACTATCACTACTTAGTATGCAAAAATGCATTTTTGAGTACGTAACACGATTGAATGATGCTTTCACATAATTTAAGTTTTATCGACTAAGCTACAGGCATATTGACCCTTATGCATCAAGTATGCACGAACGTATAGGCCATATTGCATATATATGTGCATTACCGCTCATGCACATTCGACCAAAGATCCCTCCCTATATATGTCTAAATCACATTTCCATATATTTGGAAAAGAGGGGTAAGAGATATTTATTTACTGCACTTTATGCAAATCCTTCAACTGGTTAGCATGGATTGGAAAATTCGCCAACTTGTTCGCATAACTAAGGCAATTCCACCAACTGGTTAGCATAGCTAAGGAAATTCCGCCAACTGGTTAGCATGACTAGGAAAATCCGCCAACTGGTTAGCATGACTAGGAAAATCCACCAACTGGTTAGCATGGTTAGGCAAATCCGCCAAATGATTAGCATATCTAAGGCAATTCTGATTTCTTGTTAGCATAGCTAGGAAAATCCTCTTTCTAGTTAGCAATATCGTTTTCCAACCAACACCTCTTCCGTATATATGTTTTACTCGCATTTTTACAAGCAAATTTCTATTTTCTTCGATAACTGGTGTGGTCAGAATAGTTTAGCTCTCTCGTTGGGTATACCACAGGCTAGGAGGAATGAATTTTCCTCCAAGGTAGTGCACCTGATAAGTGATGGTTCTTGGAATATCCCTTTAAGTATCAAAGAAAGAATGCTGGAAGCTGGAGTAGATTTGTATTCTCTGCATATGCCAAGCAATGAACCTGACAGAATGGTCTGGGTCCTGGAGAAGAATGGTAATTTCACTGTCCTTTCTTCTAGGCACCTGATCAGAAATGTATGTCTTATGAGCCAAGCACAAAAGATCATTTGGAGAACATTTGTTCATCCTGCACTTACTGCTCAAGCCTGGAAGGTAATAAATATTGGTTGTTATGCTACTCTTGATAAGGTAGCTAGCAGGTTTCACGTTCCGATGTATACTAGATGTGCTTTCTGCAAGGCTGAAGAGGAATCAATGGATCATGTTACCTTGAGATGTGTTTTCGCTAGAAGAGGCTGG
Organism: Papaver californicum; assembly: GCA_023531435.1. NCBI lineage: Eukaryota > Viridiplantae > Streptophyta > Magnoliopsida > Ranunculales > Papaveraceae > Papaver > Papaver californicum. Next base: position 684,898 of record JAJJMC010023768.1, on the reverse strand, counting down.
AAGTGGCTAGCTGAAATCTTTGAATTGCCCCCAGATTATGATCTTATCAATTCTTATGCTGCGTCAAAAGGGAAGATCATAATGGTCAAGGACCTATGGATTGTGGCTAACTTGGCCATGAGAGTGGAATTATGGAATCTCCGTAATAAGATGGTGTTTGAGGGGGCTAAGCTCAATTGGACTCAGTTCAAAATGCGAGTCTATCAGCACATTAATGAGAATTCTATGCGCATGAAGGGTCATATGAACAATACTTGCTATGACTTGCGCATCCTCAAGTACTTCAAAGTGACCTTTTGTTGCGTTAAGTTCGCAATCCCAATAGGATGTGCTTGGAGGCCTCCGGAGTTGGGGTGATCCTCTTATGATGTGATGGGGCTTCTTTTGGTAACCCGGGCCCAGCCAGGGCGGGAGTAGTGGCTAGAGATTATAACGGAAGCGTTATTGGAGCTATCTCAGTTGGGATTGAATCTACCTCCAACTATATAGCTGAATTACATGCGATTCTTTATGGACTAGAGTGGGCCCAACAATGGAATTACGCTAGTGTTAATCAGGTCGGACTCAAGTAGTGCAATCATGGTTTTCACAGGGACTCGGTGCCTTGGTTCATGCGGAATAGATGGTTGCCAGCCAAGTCAAAGTATTCTTCGGTGCGATTTGATCATGCTTATCGAGAGATTAATTTTGCAGTAGACAATATGGCTAAGCGAGGCTGTCATTTAAATTGTGGGGAAAGAGAGACCTATTTGGGTAGGCCAAGTTTTCTTAACGTAATTGAGGTACCGGACAAAATGTACTTTCGTTTCAATTAGTTTTTAGCTCTCTTTCCTTTTAGAAGCATTATAGCTTCAAAGTTATGTATCCTATTTTTCTGTAGATTTTTTCTTTTAATAAAATCGGAATTAACCAAATAAATCGCATTTTTACAAGTAAATAAAAGAAGGGGAGATTACATCCATCGACTGTACTTTAGGCAATCCGCCAACTGGTTAGCATGGCTAGGAAACTCCCGCTAACTTGTTAGCATAAATTGGAAAATCCGCCAACTGGTTAGCATGGTTAGGAAAATCAACAAACTGGTTAGCATAGCTAGGCAAATCCACCAACTTGTTAGCATTGCTAGGCGAATCCTCCAACTGGTTAGCATAACTACGCAAATCCGCCAACTGGTTAGCATCGCCAGGAAAATCCGCCAACTGGTTAGCATGGCTAGGAAAATCCGCCAAATGGTTAGCATAGTTATGCAAATCCTCTTTTTGGTTAGCATAGCTAGGCAAATCCGATTTCTAGTTAGCAACATCGTTTACTAACCAACACCTCCTCCCGATATATTTTTTACTCGTATTTCTACAAGTAAATAAAAGAAGGGGAGATGACACCCATAGACTGCACTTTAGGCAAATCCGCCAACTCGTTAGCATGGCTAGGCAAATCCGCCAACTTGTTAGTATAGCTAGGCAAATCCGCCAATTGGTTAGCATGGATAAGAAAATCCGCCAACTGGTTAGCATCGCTAGAAAAATCCGCCAACTGGTTAGCATAACTAGGAAAATCCTCCAATTTGTTAGCATTGCTAAGCAAATCCTCCAATTGGTTAGCATCGCTAGGAAAATCCACCAACTGGTTAGCTTAGCTAGGAAAATCCGCCAACTAGTTAGCTTAGCTAGGAAAATCCGCCAACTGGTTAGCATGGCTGGGAAAATCCGATTTCTAGTTAACATAATCGTTTTCCAACCAACACCTCCTCCTTATAAATGTTTTGCTCTCATTTCTACAAGTAAATAAAAGAAGAGGAGATGGCATCCATCGACTGCACTTTAGGAAAATTTGTTTTCTAGTTAGCATAGCTAAGGCGATTCCGCCAACTGGTTAGCATAGCTAAGAAAATCCGCCAACTGGTTAGCAATCTGCTAGGCAAATCCGCCAACGGGTTAGCAATCTGCTAGGAAAATCCTCCAACTGGTTAGCAATCTGCTAGGAAAATCCGCCAACTGGTTAGCAATCTGCTAGGCAAATCCGCCAACTGGTTAGCGTAGCTAGGCAAATCCACCAACTAGTTAGCCAAGTCTTCTTTCTAGTTAGCATGGCTAGGAACATGTCCCCTCCCTATATATGTCTTAATCACATTTCCACATATTTGGAAAAGGAAGGTAAGGGACATTCATTGACTGCACTTTAGGCAAAATATGACTATTTTTCCCATCGATTAAAACTTGACGAATATGACTTTTCAATTTTAATTATAATATGACCGTTTTGCTCATGGTGTGTGAAATTATTATTTTACCCATGATTGACCGTTTTGCCCCTTGTCTGTAAAATTATTATTTTACCCCTGAATGATTTTTTTATCCGTGATATGTAAAATACTATTTTACCCTTGAGTGACTATTTCGTCCCTCATATATAAAATTACTATTTTACGCTTGAGTGTCTGTTTCGTCCCTGATATGTGAAATTATTATTTTACCCTTGAGTGACTGTTTCTTCCCTTAATTACTATTTTATCTTTGAGTCATCCTTTTTCTATGGCATGTAAAATTACTATTTTACCCATGAGTAACCGTTTTGGTCTAGTGTGTAAAATTACTATTTTACCCCTTTGTCAAAAATGCGAGTGTTATAGTCTTGATGCTTTGAGGACCAAATCTCCTACTCGAAAAGTATTTACCTTGATTCCTTTGGTCTTGTAAATCATGTGTTCATATGGCATAACCGTTCTATTGAAAACTCTGGTGGTTCATAAAAGGCGGGAATGGTCTTCACCCATCTGTTGAAGTGTTGGACCGGGGTAGCCACTCATTCATAACGACAGGCTAAAGTACGATTGTCATTTCTGGCAAGGTATAGTCCCCAGTGTGCTGGCATGTGAGGATAATCTATTTTTCTATTCATTTTTTTTATTAATATTAATTTACAAAAATTTATGATAGATGAGGTATTTATCTTCTTTAAGTTTAAGTATTTATAACTTAGAATTTTCTTCCGAACAAAGGGAAGGGGAAGGGTCTTCTTCGATGGATCCTTCTTGTTCCTGTTTCGTACCCTTCGTTTCAGAAATTGTTTTGATTTCTACATCTGTTTCCCCCTCACTTTCCCCCCTTTCTTCCGTTTCGACGGTTTCTTTTAGTTTCTTAGTGACAATAGGCTATGGTATTTTACCTAAATAGTAGACACAAGTGATAAATAAGAGAATACTAAAGATTCGATCCATGGAATTTCTCAATTCTGACACAAGGTACTTATTCGATCTAATAGAATGATTTTTCTGTATCCTGAATAATACCAATCCAACCCATTTCATGAATAAAATGTGACCAATTAACCAACCAACAAAACTACTTTTTACAAATAACATCTTTTGTTGCATCGAAACATATATATGTTAACTAATCTGGCTAATGTTGAACTCAGTAAAATAAAATGGTTGAATAATTGAAAAATGAGATTATTTAGGAATACACATTGAATGCTGAGATTATTTAGGAATACACATTATTTAGGAATACACATTGAATGCTGAGTTTTCGGTAGTATATCCATAGTCAAAAACTTTTTTGTGGTTTTTCCAGAAGAAATGAAACAAAAGATACGGTAGAACTAGGACAACTATTGTATAAGGTCTACCCAATGCTAAATGGAGAGGCACATTATAGATCGATATGAACATCATGAGTTGTCCCGTAATAAAACTCGTTGTTGTTGATACCTCCTTCTCGGTTCTTTCTTCCATAACCCGAGCTCGGAGAAGGAAGAGATAAGAGAGCCCTATGGAGAATATGGTCAGAAATCCATAATAGAGAAGATAAAAAGAGAAACAAAGAATATCACTACTGTGTAAACAAAGAGTTTGAGAGTAAGCACTACACAATCTCCAAGATCATTTTTGTAAAAAAAGGGAATAAACTATCCTTTTTATACCACATATCCTCTTTTTACACCAAGAATGAGACTCTATGTATTGATGATTGGAAATCGTCGAGGTATTTGTGCAAATAGGTATAATCCATGTAATCACCTAAACTATCCAAACGAAAAAATTGAAGCAAATTGATTAAGAGCTACCTAAGTGCGATATCTGTTGACATAAGCCGACAGACTCTTAGTTGGTGTTTGATTCCCTGCCATGGCTTTTAGTAACTGGTATATTTCCAGGTATATATGCAGGTTCTTGCTAACACTGGGTTTTACTCTAGGAAGAGGGCGTTTAACTCGAGTCGGAACTTCTGGCCGAGCTCTTATAATGGTTGCTGATTGCTGAAGTCAAGCACTTCCCATAATCATATCACTATTTATCTTTCCCTTGACAGTGTAAAATTTGGTAGTTGTTTGAGTGGTTCCTGTCGCTACTTTGTGAGTGATGTGTCTGTAAGCATCTATGATTACCCCTTCAAGGTCTCTGACTGTTGTGGACGAGCGTGTAGCTTCTTGTCGAGTTACTCCTGCCGCCTTGAGAGTTACGGCGCTGATAAAATTGACATTCATGCCAGCATCAACTAATGTCTTTCTGAACTTAGCATATCTGAGGTGTGCAGTAGTGAAAAGTCCATGATCACGCCTTTCACCATTCTGATAAACCATCCAAAGGAAGTTCGTCTTGAGCGTAAGTGTATTTAGTGAAAGATGGTAGGCGCTTTCCAAATACAACTCGATTGAGGGCAGTAAAAAGGTCCTTTCGTTGATCTTTTGAAAGTGGAGGAGCTCACACATGCGCTTCATTAATGATTGAACGGTTTGGTTTACCTGCTCTCCAGAGATAGTGAAGATCCTAACAGGAAGGGGATTGTCGTGAATACCTTCAGTCCCGAGTTATAACTCCCTTGACTCTGTTTTCTCTTTGAAGATACGTCTAAGACTGTTGCACTCGTTGGTAGGATGATTGATGAACCGATGGAAACAACAATATTTGGGGATAAAAATTCTTGAAGAGTAGGTGGGCGTCTCATAGGTGGTAACTTGATGATCATTTCTTGTATCCATAGTAGTTCGAAAACCTATTCCATAGGAATTGGAAAATAAGGACAAGTTATATCAGGTTTTATATCTTGCTCTTGTGGTTGTTGTAATTGTTGTTGTTGTCGTGTCCCTTTAGGAGCACCATGGGAACGAGTAACTCGTTGGGTCGTTGTAGGGTTCGCCGATGGAGCGGAAGGGCGACACTTAGTTTGTGGCTCTTGTTGAGGTGGGGCTTTCCTCTTGGATCCCTCGCTGCTGACATCACCGATTGATGGTTAAATATTATACTATTTATTGACTAGTCGTCGGCCTCCACGGGTGTCTTCACGGTTTTCTTCACTTGCTGGTTTGTTTCTTTCCAACAAAGAAGGAACGGTTGTGGCAGATCGTTTTACGGTTTCGTGCAATTCATAGAAAGTCTGGAAGCGTAAACTTTTAAAAAGAGCAAGATAGACAGGGATCATATGATTAATTCAAAGTTCTACTAGTTGATGCTCTATCATATTCGGATCATGATAGTCCAGCATTTGAATCCTGAATCATTTTATGTATTGATTGGGATGCTTATTATTCATCTGGAAAATTCTTCCCAGGTATGATAGGGTGATTTGCACGAAGACGAAGAAGTACTTCTTGTAAAAAACATTAACCGTATCTTCCCAAATAAAGATGTTGTTGGGAGCGATGTTGTTGTAGCATGTGTAGGCTCTTCCAGTGAGGGACTTTGAAAATTCTTTGAGACGTAGAACATAATTATATTCGTGCCCTCTGAGTGACTCTAGGAACCAAGAGACATGTTCACGAGAATTTCCAGTTTCATCGTATAATGAGAAGGTAGGGGATGAGTATCCTACTGGCAGAGGAATCCTTTGAATCTGAGGTGGGTAAGGAGGTTGATGCTGATGGATCGAAGATGATTCTTCCTTTCCATAATTTCATAGGACTTTGTCCAGATATTTGCGGGTGATGAAATTGGATTGTTGGTACTTCTGCGGTGGACGATCATCAATGACATGAACTTCATCGTTTCTTTGAGTCCTTGACGTCTCAGCGTCGGTAACCGTCGTAAGGTTAGTTCTGGTTTGCTCTTGAGGTGATGACGTTGTTCCGAGGAGAGATGTTCCGTCAAGGTCTTAAGGCAAGCAAGCACCTCTTTTTGAGTATTATCCATGTTTACCTGTGTTCTGACAAGAACCTCTTGTCTCTTCATCAGATCATCAATGATTTGTGGCATTTGGGTATTTCCGATGTTTTCAGCAGTTTTGTTTGGAGATTCAGTAGTAACAGGGGTATTTTTAGAATCGCCACCACCAGCATTACCAGAACCGGTGATGGAAGTTGTAACTGCTCCAGACCTAAGATCCACCATTTTGAATAATTGAAAATTGGCTTTTGTAATTGAGAGGTTGATCTCCCATTGTGGTCGACAATTTTGTAAGGTGAAAATAAATGTACTGCAAAAGAGTACTTTCAGTAGGTTCGTGAGATCAAAATCGAACAGGACAATCCTAAACCAAGAAATGGCAGTTCAAGTCCTGCTTCAATTACAAAGGTGGATAAGATTGGGTAGGTCTTAGGGGAGGGAAGCAAAGAAGGTTGAGAAATTTTCGGTGTGATGAGTAATTGTAGCCTGTAAAGAATAATGAATTATCTCTGGGATGAATCGCTAATTCTGTATTTCTTAGTTGTTTCTCCTTACTTGTTGTTTCAACTAGATGAAGCTATCTATTTATATTTCTGAGAAGACACACTGATTTCACGTAAGTGGTGGAAGTTAGGGTAAGATCAAGAAGTGACAATTGTGGATATTGTCGTGGAGTCATGCACGAAAAGTATGGAAGACTTGCATGACCACTACTCCTCACCCTCTCAACTGCTCTGTAACCGTCCCACTACTTATGTAGCACCCATATTTTTCGTATGACGCTTACTCAAAGATGCATCATGGCATGGGATGAAGTTTCATCCTAAGTTTATAAATCTTACTAAGGGATGCATTAGGGTGTGGATGCATTAGCCTTGGAATAATTGGCCTTCATGCTAACTGGATGGCGGATTAGCCTAGCACCTGGCTAATCTATTAGCGGATATGCTAACCAGATAGCGGATTAGTCTAGCTATGCTAAGCAGTTGGCGCATTTACCTATCAGCGCCAACCAGAAAACGGATTTGGCTAACCAGTTGGCATTTTTGTATAAAGTGCAGTTAACGGATGTCCCTTCCCTTTCATTTATTTACTTGTAGAAATACGAGTAAAACATATATAAAAAGGAGTCATTGGTTGGAAATTGATGAAGCTTAACTGGCTAACCAGAAAGCGGATTTGTCTAGCTATACTAACCAGTTAGCGGATATACTAACCAGATAGCGGATAACCAATTAGCGGATATGCTAACCAGATGGCGGATTAGCCTAGCTATGCTAACCAGTTATAGAATATGCTAACCAGATGGCGGATTAGTCTAGCTATGACGTGGCCAATACGTTGGTGCATACTTGATGCATAAGCACCAATATGCTTGTAGCTTAGCCTATAAGTCTTGAATTATGTGAAAGCATCATTCAATCGTGTTGCATACTCGAGAATGCATATTCGCATACTAAGTAGCGATAGTTATGGACAAGCTAGTGTATACCTTGCGAAAGTCCCTTGGCATATACGGACTAGGCTTTTCTTGTCCTTTGGCCTCGCAACGAAGTTGGAATCGATGTTGGCTTTGCCTTAATAAGCTTAAGTTGTTTGTTCCTTTCGAAGTGACACTTCGGATGTACTACGGTCATGCTTGATCCCTTCAAGGTACGGGTTGGGTACGTAGGCATCCGCAATACAATGCATTGAGGTGCAGCATCTTTTCGCTCATATCATCTAATTTTGGAGATGATTACGGCGCTTAGGTAACTCATATCATCTGACTCGGTAATACTATGCAAGAGCTGATTGTTACCGCACTCGATGAGGTAGTTGCATTCAATTTGATGGATGTTCATATTTCCTATCAAGCATACGGTATGAATGGAATATGCCTGGTTGTTGTACTCTTGTAAAGAGCAAGATTAGTGCATGCACCCAGCGCTTAGTCGAAGCAGAGTTGATGAAGCGAAAAAAATAGGTCTGAAATGGCCTAGGTGCTAGTCCAAGGCATGAGTTAGGCCTGGACAATGCTCGTAATTATGTGATGCTTTCCAAAGGCATTAACCATTGGCTTTAATAGCCTTTGTACCCTTTGAAGAATAAGGGTGTAATGGAACAGTATGGAAACTACGTTTCGAGTAACATACTTGAAAAGCAAGCTTAGGAAGGCAAAATTTACCTGCATTTGCCAGCAAGAAGTTAAGCTTTAAGGTCCGATTATTATCTTTAAAGCCGCGCATTGGGGAGTTTTGGCCTGCCCAGCGCATAGCGTCGGGGTGCAGAATTTCCTGGTTCGTGATAACTTATTACTTTCTTGTTCGGGGATGTGTTGCCACAACACACGATTGTCTTAGACCGCCAGACCAATACCCCAATGAGAATCCCCCAATGTGTTGTATTTGATATCTCGAAGAATGATAGTGGAGTCGTGAATCACTGCTCTTTTGGTTAAGTCAAGTCAAATGACTTGCTAAGTCTGTAAGGCAAGTTGCGCAACTCACTGTATTGGTAATTAGACTGATCAGTGTTGAGTCTGGTAAGTTTAGTGGTCATATTCTAGCTTTAAATAGCATGGTGTTTCAATAGTTAAGTATTAGCTTAGAAGTGACTTGCCATAAATCTTGAAGACGTTTGAGGCCAAGATTTGTAAAGAGCTTCTTTAGTAAGAAGGCTTATTGTATAATCATATGGGATTAGTGTTGGCATTAGGCCAAATTTGAAAAGAATGACGTATTTCTAAGGGAAGCATCTAGCAAAGCCAGCATTAGATTCTTAGCGCAAATGGTAATGTGCTATCTCTTAAGGTACAAAAGTATAATGTGATAACATTTTGGAGGCAAGGTTAATATGCTAGTTGCTAATAAGAAAGTTAGCGTTAAATATGATGTTAGGTCAAGGAAGTAGCGCCATATAAGCTAGCGCCAAGGAATATAGCGCCAAGGAAGTAGCGCCATGGAAGTAAGGCTGAGTCGCTAGCCAAGACGCGCTACCAGTAAGGTACGCTAACCAAGGAAGCTTGCGCTGGAACACTTATGGAAAATAGCGCTATGCTGAAACGCTTGCGCTGAGACGCTTATGGCCTGGAGGCGCTTGCGCTGAGACGCTTATGGCCTAGAGGCGCTTCAGCTGAGACGCGCATGGGATGCAACGCTTGCGGCATGATACACTAACGCTGGAACGCGCCATCTAGGCTAGGACGCTTTCTTAAGAAAGCACTAGACGGGACGTTGCGCCTAGGGAGTTTCTAGGCTAGAACACTGCTATCCTGGGACACGCTAGTTAAGAATGAGACGCTTTGCCGAGGCCGCTGCAGGCTGAAACGCGCTTGTACCAAGACGCCTTCACTGAAACGCTTGTAGCCTGGGACGCTTGTGCTAGGATGACCGTGCTAGTCAAGGATGTTGCTAGGCTAAGTTGCGCTAGCCAAGGAAAGTTAGCGCGTTTAGCGCGAGGGTAAGGAGCTAGCACCAATGTGATACTAAACCAGGTGGCGTTAATGGAAGAAATGGCTAGGGTTAGCCTATCTCAGTGGCAGAATGCATCTGTTGTTCCTATTTGTGGCGCGTCCAAGAGGAATGGCGCATAATTCGTGGCTTATGCTTGAGAAAAGTGCCAAAGTTGCATATTTTAGGCTCAGGAGAGCAATATGTGATGTGTTCTTTGCGAACAAGGCACTAAGCTAGAATGTATTTTGGGAATTAAATATTAGCTACTCCTAGGTTTGATGTATGTTATTGGAACATCAATGCACACTCGAGGTAAGTTCAAGGAATTTAGCTATGGAATTTATGCAACTTGAGACTAGTTCGATATGGCATAAAAATTGTGAATATTAGGTTACATGATCAATTTAGAATTCCTATAGTTGTCTGTAGAGACTGTGTTCTTAATTCGCTTGCAAAATATATAAGTAGAGATACAATATTTTGTATTTTGTTATAAATCTAGGAATACCCGCATAAATATTTGCATATCCTTTTATATTCCTGCTGCTAGGCAGAGGGCGTCTTTATAATTTTACCCCTTTTTAAAAACACACTATCTATAGACACGTGTCACAACCTTAGTAGTAAGGGTAATTTAGTATTTTATTATCTTTTAGAATGAAGGGACATGTGTCCCCATTTAAGTCTTTATAGTCCGCAATGAAACGAGTCTTTTTAGAAAAACCTATTATTGGGGCTGTTGATGCGTGTCGCAAGTGCAACAAATTACTCAAGATAGTTCTCAGTAATTAACTAGTAATATAGTATAGTAAGGATCGTTCCCACAGAGAGCTGTGTAATTGATATGTTATTTAGATTAGAAAAACTATAATAAAAAGAAATGATAAAGGGGATTGGTTGCTTAAAGTAATTAAAAAGAAAAATAATAAGAAGAAAAGATTATTAGGGAGTCCTACGTCGTTACAAAACGTTGACTGAATTAGTATACTTATCAATCTTTTGTTAGAATCATTTATCACCAACCATGGAATAGCAGGTACACTTAGCTATCCAAAACTCCTTGTATCACCGGATAACAGGTACGCATAGTCACCGGATTCTATCCAACTGAGCCGCCTTGAGGTACGTTTACAGGGTATAACTCGATCAAAGGCTTTAAGATTTCTGAATTTAGGTTTGATCCGAGCAGTTAAACTCAGTATGCTCGGTCCACTTGCTAGTGTTGTCTTCACACACGATTGCTTCATAGAATCCCTCTGCATGGTCTCACGTTCTCTACTTGTGTAGGAGATGCTCGACAATTACGGATCGCTCGACTCTCTACTAGCAATAGAATGATCAATAGAATAACTTTGTTGCGCACCAAAACAATCTAAGAATTAAACATAAACCCTAGATATAATGAAAACAAACGATGATGATAATAACTTCAAACAAACTTGTAGTAACTAATAAAGCTTCACGCTTAGAACAATTAATTCATCCTCAATCAACAAAAGGTTTAGCTACTCATATTATAAGAAAGAAGAAGAAATGACATGTTTTCCCCAAAATAGGGTAAACCCTAGAATATAAAATAAATCTCTCTTCTCTCTGTAAAAGTTAGGTCTAGATATGTTGTGTAAAAGTATATAGAGATATTAGAATTGTCTCTTATATAGGTGTCCAAATTGCAGAAGTGCCCATACTCGAATCCCGATCGAAATAGGTTTCCCGAAATACGTCAAATTGCTAAATAAGTCACGTTCAAAGTCTTTCCCGTGAGAATAAATCCTCATCCATCCAAATGGGCCAAGTACATCCGTATAGTTCATCCCACTAAACCCTTTTTGGCCTCTTTCTTTGACCTGTCAGTTCGAGAGAACTTACAGCCTATTCATTATTCCTCAATCAATTTATCTCGTAGCTTAACGCCCAGATTCTTGATGGGTTGTTGCCACCGAGAAAAAATTTTCCATGTACCAAAGCAAACACACACCACAGCGTCACTGCCAACATCACATACTCTGCTCCAACCATTAATCACCGAAGCAACAACCACCAATCGACTTCTCATCATCTCATTGCCTAAATCATTCGAATCCTACCAGCATTATCCATCAACCATCACTCTCGATTGAACCTATAATCAACAGCCAACTCGAGTTTGTTTTTTTCCTTCATCAATCTCTAAATCATCACAGCGTAAATGGAAATAGCATCAATCGCAGATACATCAACTAACCCATTAAACCAACAACCATTCCATGAACTCTGTTCACTGCCATTACAGTTCATCGACCACCACCATTGCCATTATCTCAACACTCGAAACTTCATCATTCAAGCCATTAATCCCTGCCACCATCGATATCAACTTGAACTGCCATTAATGCCATCACCAGATCACGTCCAGCACTGCCAGTAACTCGAACCATAACCAACAGTCACTATCATTGATTCTCACAGCTTAACAATCACTGAAATAAGACACTCCATAGCCACCATTAATGGCAGCATCTCAGACACTTCCTAGTGAAATATTATCAATTCATTTATTAAAAACTTAACTAAACAATATGATATGATACATTTTTATACACATCTGATAACAGATGAGGAATGGCTAAAATAAGTTATAACTAATGCTAACCTACACTAGACAGCTGTCTTGATGACAGTTCTACATTCCAGATGGTGTAACAAGAGTGTAACTGTAACCAGACCATTATCCCCCCTCAAACTGTGTGTGCTGTATGGAACAGACACCCAGTTTGTGTCGCAGCTGTGTGAACCTTGGACCTGTGAAACCTTTGGTGAATATATCCGCAGTTTGATCAATAGTAGAAATATAGGTAACCTTGAGATTATTATTTTGAATTAATTCCCGAACGAAATTATAATCAATTGCAATATGCTTCATCCTTGTATGCAAGACCGGATTTGATGAATAGAAGATGGCGCTTATGTTAACACACAGCAATGATGGTGGCTTATGAAATGAAACAGTCATTTCTGTTAGTAGTTTACATACCCACATAACCTCTGCTGCTGTGTCTGCTAGGCTCCGGAATTCTGCCTCAGTGGATGAACGGGCCACAGTCCTTTGCTTTCTGCTGGACCATGAAACTGGATTAGCACCCAAAAATAAGATATAGCCTCATGTGCTTCTTCTCGTGTCTATGTCCCCAGCCCAGTCTGCATCACTGTACCCCTGAACTGTGTTTAACCCCTTTTTGAATTGCAGACCATAATCAACAGACCCCTTCAGATATCTGAGAATTCTTTTGGCAGCAGTATAGTGATCTATTGTAGGTGCCTGCATAAACTATGACACCTGATTAACAGCATAAGTGATCTCAGGTCTTGTCCAAGTTAACTACTGTAGACCACCAACCAAGGACCTTTATAGTGTTGGATCTGACAGTTGTGTGCCTGCAGTCTGCTGGATTTTGAATGTTGCAGCAATGGGAGAAGAGCATGGTTTTGCACCAGTCATACCATGCTTCTCAAGAAGATCTAAAATATATTTAGTTTGAATTAGAAATAAGCAGTTGGACGATCTTTTTACCTCTAATCCCAGAAAATAATGCAAGTTACCCATGTCTCTGACAGGAAAATGCAGTTGCAGCTGTTTGATGAAGGATGCACAGTAAGAGGCAGAACTGCCTGTGAGTAAGATATCATCAACATATACTAAAATGTAGGTGATTTTTGAAGTATATTTTTGTATAAACATGGAGTTATCAGCTGTACACATCTCAAAATTGTAAGAAAGCAGTACCTTGGTTAACTTGGCATACCAAGCATGTGGTGCTTGCTTGAGACCATAAAGGGATTTGTTTAACTTGCAGACATGTGTTGGGTAATCCTTATCTACAAAACATGGAGGTTGTGTCATGTATATATCTTCTTCAAGATCCCCATGAAGAAATGCATTACTGATGTCTAGTTGTGTAATATCCCAGTTATTGTTGACAGTTGTGGTTAATAAAACTCTAATTGTTGTTGCCTTGGCTACAGGACTAAACGTTTCATAATAATCCAGGCCTTCCTGCTGGTGAAAACCTTTAGCAACAAGCCGTGCCTTGTATCTGGATATTGTTCCATTAGGATTATACTTAATCCTAAAAACCCACTTACACCCAACTAAGTTCATAGAAGGATCAAAAGGAACTTTGAACCATGTATTTGCGTTTTCTAAAGCATTGTATTCCTCTACTAAGGCTTGCCTCCAGTGAGGGCTTTTATTTTCCTGGGCAAATGTTGTAGGAGTTTCTGGAGGTATCAGATTAGTGATGGTGGCAGACAGAATGTGTTTAGTTGTCTATGTTTTTGGTTTATGTATCCTTGACTTTCCTCTGGTTTGCATGTTATGATTATTTTGAACAATGGGTAATGGTATAACAGATGCTGATGATGTAACAGGAAAATCTGATTGTTCAGTAGATAAAGATGGAGAGATACCTGGTGATTGCACAGACTTAGAAGTTGCTTCATAGATAAAAGGATCAATCAGCATTGTTGGGACATTGGAGACAGCATTCGAAGTACTCTTTAATGGAAACACTGATTCATTGAAAGTAACATGCCTAGAAATGTAAATTCTACCTGTCTCTGTATCTAAACAGTTATATCCTTTCTGAGCTGAACAGTAACCAATAAAGACATAAGGAAAACTTCTGGGTTCCAATTTATGATTGGTATAAGGTTTTAACCATGGGAAGCATAAAGAACCAAAAGTTCTCAGATGATGATAGTCTGGAAGCTTGTGATATAACTTCTCAAATGGTGATTGAAAACCTAAAGATTTCTTTGGTAGCCTGTTAACTGTATAATTTGCTGTTTCAAAAGCCTCTACCCAGTAAGTATTATCCAATCCTGACTGTATTAGTAGTGTTCTGCTAACATCCACAATATGCCTATGTTTGGATTCAGCCACTCCATTTTGCTCTAGAGTGTGAGGACAGGTAAACTCACGTTTGATTCCATGAAAAGCAAGATAGGATAACAGATGATGATGTATATCACCTCCACCATCTGTCCTAATGGTTTTAATACTGCAGTCAAGATGTTTTTCAATAAATGTCTTAAAATAATAGAAAACATTCTGAAATTGAGCTTTATCATAGAGAGGGAAGAACCAACAGAATTTGGTGAAGTCATCTATGATTGCTACATAGTACTTATAACCTTTTCTAGATATTACAGGACTGGGTCCCCAGAGATCAAGATGTAATAATTCTAGAGCTTTTGTACTAAAACTAGTAGAAGATGGAAAAGGTAGTTTATGTGTTCTTCCAAGAGCACATGAAGTACAAGTTATTGGTTTACCTATGACTGAAGGAAGTGCCAGAACTTTAGAGATACACTGCATATTCTTGAATGAAGTATGCGCCAGCCTGTTGTGCCATATTTCAGAAGTAGCGGTGGTAGTAGTTGAGTAAGCCCTGTGTGACCTTTGTGGCAAGAACTGAATAGGATAGAGTCCATCACTTTGGGGTCCTTCTAAAAGAATCATCCCAGTTGCCAAGTCCTTTACAGAAAAACCAGCAGATGTAAAAGTTATAGAACATTTATTTTCTTTAGTAAACTGATGAACTGAGAGAAGGTTCTGTGTTGCTGTAGGAACAAGAAGAATATTACTTAGAGTAAAGTAATGTATTGGTGAAGACTTAATAGAAGAACCAGAATAAGTTATATCCATACCTATTCCATTAGCTGCATGTATCTGGTCATGCCTTTCATAACTGTTTGAGACCTGTAACTCAGATTTATTTGGTGTGATATGTGAGGTAGCTCCACTGTCTACATACCAAGGTTTTCTTTCTGTGCCAGATGTAGAAACTAGCATCGCTGATTGTTGATGTCTTGGATAAGATGAAGTATTATTTCTGTTGAAACAATCCAGAGCTCCATGGCCATGTTTGTTACAGATTTGACATACTATTGAATATTGACTAGGATGTCTAAAATCACTAGCGGATCGTGACTGTGATGTATACTTTCTGTATCCTAGACCACTTCCTGGACTGATGTAAGGCCTTCTTGGTGTATTTCCTGGTCTGAATGAATTTGAGAATTGAGATGGTGGATGTGGCCTGAATCTTGTGTTTTGATTTTGGTAAGGTGGTTTTGATGTATAGAAGGTTTGATGAGATGTACTCTGCAGTAGTTCAGTGTTTCTTTGAGTAATGATTAATTCCTCACTAATTAAGTTGTTGTGTAACTCTATTGCTGTAATTGGTGGATACCTATGCCTCATAGATGTGGCAAAAGGTATGTATTCAGGATTTAAAGAGGATAACGTGATTACCACGAGTTCCTTGTCAGAAATAACCTCCCCAGCAGCAGCTAATTGATCAGTTAACAGTTTAATTTCATCAATAAGAGTTGAGACTGTTTTGTTACCTTGTTTGATAGCTAGAAGCTTTGTTCTTAGTTGAATTGAACGAGATGAAGATGATCTGGCAAATCTCTCCTCAATAGAGCTCCATAGTTTGTGTGATGAAGTTGCTGCAGCAAAGTATGGGATTATTGAATCAGAGATGGTGTTGTTAATCCATATTATGATGGTAGAATCATCATCTATCCATTCAACATAAGGTGGATTCTCAACTCCATTTGTCTGATTTCTTTGACTTGTATAACGATCTGGACAAGGTTTCGATCCATCTAGGTATGGCATGATTTTGAACTTTCTTATTACTGGAAGCAATAGATTCTTCCATGTAAGATAGTTTTCTTCTTTGAGTTTAAGAGTTACTAGACTCATCAATTGATTCAGAGGAATTTTTGCTATTGAGTTTGAATTTGAACTTTCCATTGAAGAAGAAAATTCTTGAATCATACTAAATTGCAAAAAATATTCTCCTGATGACAGAGTATTCTGAAAATGAAGAAGGAAATAAGAGAGAGAAAACTATGGAAGATTGAAAAGAGTAACTGTTATTCTGATATTAAATTTGTAGTGCGGAAATGTGAATCTGCTTTATTAGTAATTCTTGAAACCAGTGTCTTTATTTCCTTCACGCGTCTGAGCAATTTCAACTGTGAAGCTTCAATTAAAACCACGCGTCTGTCACCTCTTCTTCTTTATTCTTTAAACAATACATTTAATGCTAGTCAGTCATTGTCTGTCACGCTTAAAAATCAAACACGTTAGCCAAAGATTCAATTAATGCCTAGAAAAAAGAAAGAACGCAATTAATTTCTCGCAGACTTTGTCTGCCACGCTTGGATGAGTCTTCATTGTTGATTAAAAATTTGAACCGTTGCTTTCTTCATTGTTCAAAAGTAAAGAGAAAAGAGCATTTAATGCTTGTCAGTCTTCCACCATTCCTCACACAGTCGCATGCATTAAGTGTTGTGTCTATCAACATTAATTGAAAATCTGATAGAATGTTGACTAAAGCTCTTGATTGACGAAGAATCAATACTGCAACGACAGCGAATCATTGCTATGAAGAAAAGACAATTAAATTTCTTGATTGACGAAAAAGCAACACTGATAACGACAACTAATTACTGCTATGAAGAAAAGAAAATTCAAAGTTCTTGATTGACGAAAAAGCAACACTGACAACGACAACTAATTTCTTCAATTTCTTGCGTCAATTAATTTCTTCTGTCTCTTTAATCAATACTGACAACGAATTAAATGCTTTGAATTCGAAAATTCATTGAATGCTCCTTCAATCAAGAAATTATCACGCATTTTTTTTTTTGAGTACAATTTACTGATATCTCATTTCTTGATATTGATTATTTTCAAGAACAGTAATGAATACTCCACTAATCAAGAAGAAACCATTGAATAGATCTAGGTTGAATGACAGAATTTCGTGAAATTACAGAAACACATTGATTATGGAAGGAAAAAGAAGAAAATCTATCAGAGAAATTTTAGATTTTACCCAGATCTGGCTCTGATACCATAGTGAAATATTATCAATTCATTTATTAAAAACTTAACTAAACAATATGATATGATACATTTTTATACACATCTGATAACAGATGAGGAATGGCTAACATAAGCTATAACTAATGCTAACCTACACTAGACAGCTGTCTTGATGACAGTTGTACATTCCAGATGGTGTAACAAGAGTGTAACTGTAACCAGACCATTACTTCCATCGAAATCCATATAAGCTTATTCTCAACTATCACAGCGATCATCATGATCACTATCAACTACAGCCACCTCCCTGACTTCCTCGAGCTTGATTCTAATCCTCTCAAATCCATCAAACATCACAGCGTCGTAGCCAGTACTTGTCAAAAATACTAACCGGAAACTGGCCGGAAACTCAACCTAATTTCGCTGCTCGAACTTAGGAATTAGAAAGAGAAGGCAGACCCTAGTAAACCTGCTGCTGCTTTTAACATTATTTGAATCCGTGAAGCCCTTAGTGAGAATGAAGGTGCCTTTAATAGTTCTCTATAAAATTCGTTAACTTGTCAGTTCCGTGAGTCCGAGAACTTAAACTTCTCTTTTTTTTCCCATAACTTTCTCATACAAAATCAAAATGACTCCGGTCTTTCGTCGTTGGCTTCGTTTCATCATTCTCTACGTGATGGTAACAAGAAATCCTGGATATAAACAAGTTACACCTGGTCTTTGGCCTCCTTCATTTGTAACACTTCTCTTCTCGCACATTCTAACACTTTGTAGCTCCTTTTTGGATGATTCACCTAATAAAAGACACAAACTATAAAGCAAACGTTGTATACAATAATTCATAAGAAATCTAGCAAATACTAGCATGAAATTGACACTCAACATACGTAAAATATGCACTTATCAAAATTCACCCACACTTAGCTTTTGCTAGTCATCGAGCAAACTAAACTAAACTAAAATACAACTCCCTTTCATTGAGGACAAGGTTACACTTAGCATGTGTAACAAGCCTTTAAACCCCTAGGTGTCCCCAGTGGACGAGTTATTTTCTGATGAGATTTTACAAGAGGTATACCCACAAAACCTACTTCAACTTTTAAAAATTCCAGAGCACATGCATCCAAAGAGTTACGAAGACATAAAGTTTCTGCACACTAATAATAAGAAGTTAGAAATTTTAAGGAACATTATTCTCATGCTTAACTCTTGAGTTAGGAGAAAACCACCATATGAAAGAATCCAGCCTCGAGAGCGATCGAATGTTCTGACTCACCAATATGGTTTTATTAAATTGACACTAAAAAGACGCACTTTATGGTTCTCTTGTGTGCAGGCAGGAGCGAAGATAGAAATCCTGCACACGTTGAATGGTGGGAAGGAAAAGGAACCTTCTGAATTATATGAAGATGTTATCCCATAGAAATGTAGAACGAAAGACAACCCTTTTTTTATGATGACCTCAAAGAAAGGAAATCAACCATTATGTAAGGATGGGAACGCTTACTTACCTTCTTGATAGACACATTTTAGTGTCTAAATTGCACCTTAATTTCTAGTGAGTTAGTATTCGATTTTGTGTCTATTACGTGTTTTTATGCTTTTGTAGGTACATTAGAAGAATAAAGATTTGTGGAAAAATTGGCTCAAAAAGTATTCAAGGCACCCGGGAAAATGGATCAAAGCACCCACACTTTGGATTGGGGCACCCCTGGATCGGGTCAACCCAGTGGGTCAACCCAGCGAGTCAACCCAGCGAGCTGGATCGGGCCGAGTGACCGGGTTAACTCATCGGGCTCAACTGTGTCCACTGTCAACTAAAATCAACGTGTTTTTTCGCTTCCAGATTGTTCCAAATATTAGTAGATATCCCACACAAGTTAGAACAATCGAGAAACAGCAAAAAAATCCCGTGAAATCAGTTGAAAAATCATGTATATGGCCGGAATTGGGTTTCGATTCGGTTTGGGATTTGTGGGCTATTCTAGAGAGTTCTATTAGGTTTAGAACTCTCTCTAGGGTTTCTAATATCTATAAATACCAAGAGAAGCCAAGAGAATCAACGACAAAAGCCTAGAGAAGAAAATAGAGAATTCCGGCAACTATTCCGTCACCGTCCGGTCACTGCTACTGCACCGGCCGGCTGTTCTTCATCCATCACTGCCGGAGAAGAAGACTCAGTAACATTTATAAGTGTTGCTGATTTGAATTTTTTCTGTTGTCTATTGCTTCAAACCCTTTGTTGCTTAAACTCTTCTGTAACAGCTGAACCCTCTCCTGTAACGCATATAAGCGTATCAAATCAGCTGTTACAGCGTTATTCAACCTTGTAATCAATATTTTGAGCAATGAAATCAACTTTTGAGCAAGTTTTCTTCACCATGGGCTAAGTCTAATTACTGGGATGATGGATAAGGTAATTTTCTCAATTTTATGTGATTTAATTATTTTCTAATAATTATTTATAATTCTTTTATTATTAGAATTGCATAGTTTTGAATAGTAAAAACGGTTTTCTTTCAACAGTTGTGCTTTTGCTTGATGGATTATGCTTAGTTAATTAATTTTGATAGTCCATGCTTGTGATTTACCTCTGTTTGTTAGCATAACAAAACCAACTTTGCAATTATTTGTGCTTTAATTAATTTAAAAAGAATTATCTGATTAATCACATAGGTTGTTAGATTTACCTGATTCCTGATTCCTGGTACGTTTAAAATTATTTAAAAATCATATTTAGGTTATTTAGTCTTTTTCTTACTTCTGGAATTTTCTAGAATTAGTTTAAATCATTATTTTCTAAAATCATTACCTTCACAAGTTCGAGAATCGAACCTCTTTTTACCACTATATAAAATCACATCACTTCTCACCCGATTCACAATCAACACCACTCTCACAGCATCCAATAGAATCGTCTTCAGTCTTCGTCTTCGACTGTTGATGATGAACTCTTGAACTTCGTAGAACCTTGACAAGTGTAAATTTTTTTTCTCAAATTCTTGTTGTTTGAAACTTCTCTATAGATTTCTTCTTCCCCACGGCCTTATTGAATGAATACAAACTAAAGCAATAAAAACAAATTTTTCTTGTCTCTTTTTCTTTTTTTTTCTATATTTTTCTTTTTTTCGATTTTTTTTTCTAGAACTTCAAAATAAAATACAAACTGAAAAATAAAATAAAATAAACAATGAAATTACTATGGTCGTGGGATAAATACTTTACCATTTGATTCTTCACAACTTGTATTGTCTCAATATCATGAACTTCACTAACTCTCATCTTTTGATTTCTTTCACTCATGTACATAAGTCTTCAACATGTATATATAATTATGTTCATTGTATTATTGCTTTACTTGAATATGAAATTTGGTCTTTCTTGTACCATTGCTTGTAACCTTGAATGTCTTCAACTTTTCTTCAAATTTATAATGCTCCACTTGTTGATAATAATGTGTTTCTATGGACCTGTTGTTGTCGAGAGAATGGTGTCAACTAAAAACAAGACTACAAGATAGAGTTAGCAATTCTGATGACACCCTCATGATTGATAGAAATAGCACTCAAGAAATCAAAAAGTAGTGCTAAAATTAGTGCGAAGTTGGGTAGCTCATCATTATACCCGGAGTTTGCGCAGATGAACCACTCTAAACGGAAATTTTAGAAAGGTACAAAGAATTGAAGGTCTAGTGCCTCACTCATGGGTATTGAATGATCATCTTCTCTATACTGTATTCTCTACCGGCAGTTTAAGTCCATTTTTTCGGTATTACCTCTCAAGAACTAAGAACTCTGAATGTAGTTTTCTAATACTTCTAAGTTCAATTATTTAGGTAAGAACTACGTATGTAGACTTAGCTAGAAGTATACAAAGTAACTCTAAAACATCTAAAAGTTGGAGGTTTTATGCAAATATGTAAAAAAAGTTCAAAAATTCTACCTATAAAAGTAAAGACTAAAAACTTTATATGCTTAATCACTCCCCCACACTTAAACTTTACATTGTCCTCAATGTAAATTGACTCCTCTAATGTAAATCAAGATGTGAAATCTTAATATGATATGAAAACTAATAAAAAGATAAGGATAGAAATAAAAAATCAATTGGTTGCCTCTCATTCAACGCTTAGTTTAACGTCCTCATCCTGACCTTTCGGTTATCGGTCGTAAACCAACAATCTGAAAATTTGGGGATCCACCCAGGAAACAATCTCCAGTTCTGATAACAGCTTCACAAAACATTAGCATAAGGTATAAATATTAAAACTGTTATTTGGTAGAAGGTTCCCCCACACTTAGTCTTTTCTACACTTGGAAGTGTATAAAGAACATAGAATGCGGGAACTTTTATGGTTTCCTGTTGGTGAACCTGCACAGTATTAGAATCAAACACATCTAGAGGTGAATAGTTAGAAGCAAAATAATTCTTAAGGATTTCAGTAGCATATATACTCAAACCTAAGTGATCTAGCTCCCTAAAAATCGGAACAATCTTTTGGGGAACTATTTCGATTAGGGGAGGATCAAAAGATATAGAGATATGCAAAGGATTAGAAAAATCTTTCACGATCTCTTGTATCACGGGATCCTCATCATTCTTAAAGAACACCAATGAATTATTTACCTCATCTATATCGCGGTCCTCTATCAAACTCCTTAAAAACCATTCTTCGTTATTTTCTGCTTCAACCGAAATCTCAACATCATTATAATCCTTGGGAAGCTTAATTGGGTCTTCCACGAAATCAATCAATTTGGTTTCATTTTCAATCACCATATCTTCAACACACTTATCATCAGAATCAGAGTCCTCTCCCAAGAAGTTTAGTTCGTTGGTGCATCTTCTAATATCTTCATTTGAGTACGTTACACCATTTATGACAATAGATATATCATATCTAATCTCCTTCTTTTGAATAGGAGAGTGATAATTATAAGATTCGGAGTTGGAATAACTTCATCATTGTTGCAAGAACTTTCCAAAGGTTGCTCACCTTCATAATCGTCATTAGAATTTTCGGCAAGCTCATAATCTCCATTATCCCAACGGCGTTGGAATTCCATCTCTATGAGCCTATTAATTTCCTGAAGAGTTTCCTCTGATGCTCCATCTTCTTCTAGTTGTTCGTGTTGTTTAAAGAGTTTCCTGATGTTAATACGTTTTCCGCCATTACTCACGATAGAATTTCCAGACCATATCTCTTCTTTTGGAAAGGCATGATGAAGAGGAGAAGGTCTTCATGTGGTATCATGAGTTTTGAGTTCCAAACTCTCTAACATCTGCATATTACTAGAAAACAACTGATCAGCAGTATAACTATCCTTCCATACTCGTGATTCTTCCTTACATACCCATCATAAGGTTGTTGGCATTATGAGAATATCCGTAAGGTTCCGTAGGATACTGACCATAGTCAAAAGATTGGTTTTGGTTATACCCCTGGTATGGTTGGTAGTTGTCAAAAGATTGAGTTTGACAACCATATTGATTATCACTATTATATGATTGATCTTGTGCAACGTATATGTTATTTCCGAATGGAAATATGACAACTCACAAGTTCTTAACACCACGAAAACCTAAAAAGATTGGTTTCAGAATTTACCTCCCGCTTTTGACGAGCGGCCAACACCTTCAATAAGTTCTTAACACCACGAAAACCTAAAAATCTGAAAACTCTAAAGAAATACGTGAAAATATTTAAACTACTAAAACAAAAAACAAATCAATTAACCACTGCTCCGTGGCAACGGCGTCAAAGTTTTATGTGTTTCGTTAGTGCAACAAATTAGTCAAGATATTTCTCACTAATTAACTAGTAATATAGCGATAGTAAGGATCATTCCCACAAAGAGATGTGGAATTAATATGTTATTTAGATTATCAAAACTATAATAAAAGCAAATAATAAAGGGGATTGGTTGCTTAAAGTAATTAAAAATATTAATAATAAGAAGAAAAGATGATTAGGGAGTCATTCGCCGTTACCAAACGTTGACTGAATTAGTATACTTATCAATCTTTCGTTAGAATCATTCATCACCAACCGTGGAATAGCAGGTACGCTTAGCTATCCCCAAAACTCCTTGTATCACCAGATAACAGGTACACTTTATCATCGGATTCTATCCAACTGAGCCGCCTTGAGGTTCGCTTACAAGGTGTAACTCGATTGAACGCTTTAAGATTTCTTAATTTAGGTTTGATCCATACATTTAAACTCAGTACGCTCGGTCCACTTGCTAGTGTAGTCTTCACACACGATTGCTTCACAGAATCCCTCTGCAGGGTCTCACGTTCTCTACTTGTGTTGGAGATGCTCGGCAATTACGGATCGCTCGACTCTCTACTAGCAATATAATGATTAATAGAATAACTTTGTTGCGCACCAAAACAATCTAAGAATCAATCATAAACCCTAGATATAATGAAAACAAACGATGATGATAATAACTTCAGATAAACTTGTATTAACTAATAAAGCTTCACCCTTAGAAAATTGAATTCATCCTTAATTAACAAAAGGTTTAGCTACTCATATTACAAGAAAGAAGAAGAAATAGCATGGTTTCCCCCAAAAGGGGTTAACCCTAGAATATAAAATGAATCTCTCTTCTCTCTGTAAAAGCTAGGTCTAAATATTTGTGTAAAAGTATATATATATCGAGATATTAGAATTGTCTCTTATATAAGTGTCCAAGTTATAGAAATATCCATACTCAAATCCCGGTCAAAATAAGTTTACCGAAATACATCAAATTTCTAAATAAGTCACGTCCAAAATCTTTCCCGTGAGAATAAACTCTCACCCAGCCAAATGGTCCAAGTACAGCCATATCGTTAAGCCCACTTAACATGTTTGGCTTCTCTCTTTGGCCTGTCAGTTCGAGAGAACGGACAGTCTATTCCTTATTCCTCAATCAATTTCTCTCGTAACTTAACGCCCAGCTTCTCGATGGGTTGTTGCCACCGAGAAAAATATTTTCATCTGACTTATGGTTTTCTTTCCAAAGTTTTCTCGATGGGTCTTCGCTGCTGAGAAAAATAATTTCTTCTGGATGTCAGCTTCTTCCCATACTTCTCTAGCCGAGAATATCTCATCAATCTCCCTGACTCTTAGCGAACTCTCCGTGTTCTCTGTTTTCTCCAAACTCGAACTCACTTCCATGAACCAAAGCAAACACACACCACAGCGTCACTGCCAACATCACATACTCTGCTCCAACCATTAATCACCGAAGAAACAACCACCAATCGACTTCTCATCATCTCATTGCCCAAATCATTCGAATCCAACCAGCATTACCCATCAACCATCACTCTCGTTTTAACCTATAATCAACAGCCAACTCGAGTTTCTTTGTTGCCTTCATCAATCACTAAATCATCACAGCGTAAATGGAAACAGCATCAATCGCAGATCCATCAACTAACCCATTAAACCAACAGCCAATCCATGAACTCTGTTCACTGCCATTACAGTTCACCGACCACCACCATTGCCATTGTCTCAACACTCGAAACTTCATCATTCAAGCCATTAAGCCCTGCCACCATCGACATCAACTTGAACTGCCATTAATGCCCATCACCAGATCACGTCCAGCACTGCCAGTAACTCGAACCATAACCAACAGTCATCATCATTGATTCCCACTGCTTAACAATCACCGAAATGAGACACTCCATAGCCACCATTAATGACAGCACGACAGACACTTCCATCGAAACCCATAGAAGCTTATTCTCAACTATCAACTACAGCCACCTCCCTGACTTCCTCGAGCTTGATTCTCATCTTCTCAAATCCATCAAACATCACAGCGTCATATTTTCCATTATCCTATTAAATCATAGCCAGTACTTGTCACGAATACTAACCGGAAACTGGCCGGAAACTCAACCTAATTTCGCTGCTCGAACTTATGACGAAGAAAGAGAAGGGCAGCCCCTAGTAAACTTGCTGCTGCTTTTAACATTATTTGAATCCGGGAAGCCCTTAGTGAGAACGAAGGTTCCTTTAATAGTTCTCTTTAAAATCCGTTCACTTGTCAGTTCCGTGTATCCGAAAACTTAAACTTCTTCTTTTTTCCATAACTTTCTTATACGAAGTCAGAATGACTCCAGTCTTTCGTCGTTGGCTTCGTTCCATCATTCTCTACGTGATGGTAACAAGAAATCCTGGATATAAACAAGTTACACCTGATCTTTGGCCCTCCTTCATTTGTAATACTTCTCTTCTCGCACATTCTAACACTTTGTAGCTCCTTTTTGGATGATTCACCTAATAAAAGACATAAACTACAAAGCAAACGTAAATACGTAATATACATAATTCATAAGAAATATAGCGAATACTAGCATGAAATTAACACTCAACATAAGTAAAATATGCATTTATCAGCATCAGTATGTAGGTTTGTAGGGCTGTAGTGGATTCAAATGTCCAAAATATGGATATGGGGGGACCTAATCTATACTAAAGGTCAAAAATACCCTTTCTTTATAATCCATCTTTTCTTCTTCTCCATCGCCCCTTTCCTTCTTTTTTCTTCTTCAACGACGATTAATCATCGATTCTAAATTGAATCATCTTTGTTTTGTTGAAACTGAAAATCAAAAATTGGTGAATAAAAGAGTCGAAACAGACGTTAATACTCTAGAAATGACTGTTATAAGGTAACAATTGAAAAACCCACCATTTATTTATGCTTTTGATTGTTTAAAATGTGAGATTCCATCAACTTAGGGTTTAAAATTGGATTCTTAAATTATTTACGGCTGAGAGTTCTTATTTTCCCAACCGTGAATCAGCTATTATGGATGGAAAAATATCAATATTGAGCCGTAAAATAGGTTTACGATTGGGAATTCAAAATTTCCTAACCGTAAGTTAGATATTTTTTATAGTTACGGCTGGGAATTGATGAACTCCTAACCGTAAATTGGATATTATCAACTTATTATCAACTTATTACGGCTGGGAAATAAAGAATTCCTAGCCTATGTTAACATGCAAAACAAAATTCCTAGTCGTATATGTATTTTCCTGGCCGTAGAAAGTGTAGTGAAAACCGAATTCCCAATTGATATTAGTATTTCCTAACCATAGGTTTACTTACTGCTAGCTCGTACCTCGATTGCTAGCCGTAAGGGGATCTGAATTTTGGATAAAAGTTTGAAGTTTAATTTACAGCTAGGAAATCATGAACTCCTAGCCGTAAGTTCTAGTTTACGGCTGGGGGTTCATGAGTTCACAGCCGTAGAAATAGTTTACGGCTAGGAGCTTATAAGTTCTCAGTCGTAGACTGTAAAAAAATAAAATAATAATAATAATAATAATCTGATTTTCAAAAATTAATTATAAACCAAATTCATTAATCTAATTAAACTATTAATTCTTAATTAGTTTAGTTGATTAAGTTTATTACTGCTAATTAATTTAGAATATTTTAGGTATTATCAAAAATAATACTCTCTCCGTTTCAGGAAAAGAGTTATTTTTCCTATTTGCACAATTGTTAAGGTAAGATGAGAGAGAATAATTTTTGTAACTTATTTTCCAGATTTACTCTAACAAAAAATTTAATACTACATATATCTTTATAATGAGAATAATAACATTTCTTAAAATAACAAGAGTAGTTTTGAAAGTTTGTTATATTAAAAATGAAAGTAACTCTTTTGTTGGAACAAAAATTTAAAGAGAAAATAACTCTTTTTTTAAACGAAGGGAGTAAGATAAAAGGTTTTTGAATTGGATACTTGATAATCCTATTTTATCATTTTATAAGTCTTCAAAACCATTTACCTGCGGCCCTAATAATAGGTTTCCTTTTTAAAGTGTCAAATTTAAAGTGTTTCTAACACAAATACTACACGAGCGAAGAAGTATCACTGTATAGGAGAAGATTCATACTTCAAGTATGATAACGGGCTACGTATTAAAAAAACAAAAAAAATCTGTATACTACTATACTTGCTCCTCCCTCTTGGTTTTCCTCTCACTGACCACGTCTAACATAAGAAATCTCTTTTAATGAAAGGCCAGGTCAGAATCTTAAGTTAACATTTCCTGTAAGTTTGTGATTTTTAACATAAGAATTTGTTTAATTTTCTCAGTTCTATACTAGAAACCTTTTAGTGGAATTTCATCTTTAAATTGTGAAATTAGGGATTGTTGAAGTTGGGGTAAAAATGGGAATTTCAAAGCTGATTGCTTTAAAAGCAACTGTTCTGTTATCAGTATTTGTTTTTCTGAAGAATTTGGGATTTACGCTCATATCAATTCCATTCATATATGCATCTCTAGTGTCATTTTTGGTTGCAATAGCTTCACATCCAGGTATAAATCTTCCTTTACTATTGGGGAAGAAAAGTGATGGAAGCTTACCGATATGGTCGCGTATTATATTCTGTCCATTCTTATATTTCGTGAGGTTATTTGGATTAACTCGGAGACTAGTTAGCAAAGAACCACCTTATAATGAAGTTTGTGAAGGTGTATATGTTGGAGGATGGCCGTATTCATTGAAGACGTTGCCTCCTGGTGAACCTGCGATTATTGATTGTACTGCTGAATTGCCAAGGACTTTAGCTGTATCACATTGTTCGTATTTTGGTATTCCAACATGGGATACAAGAGCTCCTCAACCATCTGAGATTGAATCTGCTGTTAAGTGGGCGTTGAGAAAGAGAGCTCTGAACAAGCCAATCTTCATCCACTGCGCTTTTGGTAATCCCTAAATTTGATCTTTAAGTGTTTTCTCGAGTTTGATTGATGAATTGTATTTGTTATCAATTTGGTGGGAATTCTTTCTCTTTGTGCTTGGACAAAATGCATTAATTTTAGTATTTAGTAAAATCCAATATCTTTCTCACAGAACCTTCCATTGCGTGACCATTATCCCTAGGAACTGTTGGATTTATGTGCACACACTTGTAAGCCTGAGTGATATGAGGGGCTACAAAAATTCAGATACAAATCTGCAGTTACTTTACTGTTTTTCTGTCAGCTTCTAGTTTCACTAACCCGGACTTGGTTTGTTTGAAATAGAGAATCTATTTGTATGTATAAAGAATCTCCACTCTGACACAGGAAATAAGAGTCATACACACCTAAAAGCTCTAAATTGTGGCTTTATTTTTTCCATACATGTGGACATATTGCATGTATCATATCACTTTGGGTTTCATGGTGCAGGTTTTTGGCTTTTCTGAGTGAACTTTGAAAATTATATAAATGGCTAGATTTTTGCATCTTTGGGTTAGTTTAGCTTATAATAGTTAGAACTATCGAGGAATTAAAAAGACTCATGAATGTATCTAGGTCTGGTGCTTAGTCGGCATTTAGTTTACATTGCACGGTCGCATGCCAGCTTCTCTTCTTTGTATATCCTCACCTAACAAACCTGCTGAGGCTGGATGATCTTTTGTATGATATAGATTTTTGGTCAATAGTTAGCTTTTCTAAGCTGCTGTGGGCATTATCTGAGATGTTTGTATCATTGTTTCTCATGAGTAAATTTGCTGTGCTGTTGACACTTGAAAACCTAACCGGTTCATGTGATGTGTCAATTTAAGGTTTTCTTTCCACTTTTGACAAGCAAGTATCAAATTCAAGCATTTGACTGAAACTTCATCTGTCACTCCCTGTATGAGCTTCTGGGGTCTATTTATAAAGGGTTCATTTTGATTTGGCTACAAATGCTGCTACCATTATAAGCTCTAAAACCTATACACACTGCACACACTGGGATACACACTGCTCACACTGGGCTGCCGAGTCCTCTCTTGAGCATCCGTGCTCTTGTGAATTTGGGTTGAAAATATGATTTTTAAGGAACACAGAAACATTCTTCACAAAGTACCTATACAAAACTAGTTATATGCAAAAGGTTGCAAGAAGCATTCAACTCTTTACTTCTAATGTTTATTTGCTGCATCTAAAGCAGTATTTTGTGCATACTGTATGGGTCTTATCATATGAATGTCGGTAAATATTTTTGTAGGTCATGGAAGAAGTGTTGCAGTAACATGTGCTCTTTTAGTTGCACTGGGTGTTGCTGAGGACTGGAAAAGTGCTGAAAATATTATCCGAGAGAGGAGACCTTGTATCAATATGAATTCTCTCCACCGCAAGAGCTTGGAGGAATGGTCAATGCACCGACTGTCATCTAAAAACAGGAATGAAGAGGGTATTTTTAATGTGAGTGCTGTTCTACTGTCTGATTCTTCCCAACAAAAGAGAGTCAGAGTAGCAAAGTATTAAGTTGAATCAAAGAGCTGTTTGTTAATGCCTTAAGAAAAACTATTTACATTGTACAAACTTAAGAAAAACTTATTTACATTGTGCTGTTACAGCTAAATGTTATTCAAAGTACCTCCACACTTGGATTCTTTCGGTATATAAATTGTTATATGTTATTTACATTGTACAAACTTTGATACTTAGTTAAGATTTATTGTCTTCAAGTTAAATCGGATCTTCTCAGGAATTCAAACTTATTCTGACAAGAAAGATTTGGATAATCTAAATTCCAGGCTGAAGACCAATCCCAATACGAATGCAAAAAAAGTGGTTGTCTTGTTCTCATAAGATCATCCAAAACATGGTGCAACAACCTAACAAACACTAGTTTTCTTTTGCTAAATTATATCTATTTTTGGAATGCCTTGAAGTCAGTTCAACCTTCCCAACATATTTGCAATAAAATAAAAGGTCCAACCAATTCATAGTTTCCAAAATTTCCTTGTCTCTTGTCTTGTTTAAATGAACAGCCTGTTGTTTCTGTAACAACTTCATTTTAATAGAGATCATCAAACAATTTAAGTTCTTCATTTATATATTTTTTTGTGCCAATTTAGTAACCAACTAAATTTCATTATCATATTGATGAGAAGACAAAATAATGCAACACAAGCCGGAAGCCCAGTAAAATTTGCGCTAACTACATTTTTCCTCTGCCTGTATTCCACAGATGTTTACTTCTTTTTACGGCATGAGAAATTGATTCTACACATTTTATAGTTGAATCTTTCTCTTAGTAAACAGTGATGATACAATAGAAGTAATGGGAAATCTTCTCTTAAATGTGGTACCAATATCAGAATGCTGAAAAAGGGTTGTGTGAACCATGTGGTGTTCGAACCATTTGTAGTTCAGTTGTTGTTTGGCATGAGTTATCATCACTAATCAAGTTGTTCCTGTTAGAATGCAAAACAATTATAATAATATCAGTAGCATTGGATATTTCAGCTGCAGAAAGAAAACATATCACATTATATGATAGGATAGTGTCACGGGCTAAGACTTACAGGTGATCTCGCGGGCGAGAGGCCCAAAGTGAGCTAAGGGCCCGTAGTCGATTGTAATACTCTCCAATAGCCAAGAAACATCTAACTGCTTGTCGAACCGTCAAAATTCTTCGCAATTGATGAAGTGTCTGTTGCCTTAGATTATCAGCCTATAATAATAATCAATATTCAAAATTCAATAATGATAAAATAATAATAATAATAATTAAAAGTCTAAATAGATAGCGACATTATATTTCTCTATAATTTATTTTATTTAAAATATAAACAAAAAAAGGGGGAAAAAATCATCCAATAATAGATGTTGAAATAGGACAAGTTGCAAGGGTGTTGGAAACAAGCACTAAACATGAAAAATCAACAGAATTTCACATTTATTAATTAATAGTGGTCTAATTTGAAATCTAATAATTAAAAAAACAAATTTGATTGATGTTTGGACTCTTCTAATAATACATATGGAACGAAAACGAAATAATATATTTCTATAAATTGATTAAAAAAAT
This sequence comes from Papaver californicum, assembly GCA_023531435.1. Taxonomy (NCBI): domain Eukaryota; kingdom Viridiplantae; phylum Streptophyta; class Magnoliopsida; order Ranunculales; family Papaveraceae; genus Papaver; species Papaver californicum. The sequence continues at coordinate 653,650 of JAJJMC010023768.1, read as the reverse complement.
TGTTTTGATTTTTATCTCAAAGTCAGTTGACCATACTTGATAGGCTTAAAGACAATTATTTAATTCAAAAGGGTGATAATTATAAGTTGTTGATTGAGTCAATTTCTTACTGATCTTTTTAGTTCATATGGTTTGAAGTACTTAAAATGTATGCACCTAAATCACATGAAACCCCTGCGCTGGTACTATGGCTAGTCAACTATTTTCTTCTATAAAATGCGAACAATAATTTTTTTTATATACTTACTTGACGAACAAAACCTTCAAGATTTGAGAGTTTGCCCAAAGCAATAGCCATTTGACCCATATAATTACCGATATTTGCCGATTCATTGAGAGAACCACCGGCAATGGTCTCGGCGAGTGATTGGTGAAGCTGTTCCAGACCTTGAGAAAGAGCTTCCTCAGCTTGCAGTGAAGATTGTTGAAGTCCACAAATACCCATCAATTGTTGCTCCGTTAATGGGTCTACTTGGGGCAGTACTACCTGGTTCAAACAAAAGAAATAGTGAATTTACTACAAAGAATGGGGATATTTCAGTCTTTCAACTCTTATAAAACCATAAATGGGCTTCAAGCTTGACCAAGTGTAGGATTTGTTGGTTAATCGTTCCGTGCCAAGAATAACTTGTACTTACTGAAATAAAAAAACAAACACATCCCTATAAATAGAAATGCCAGTATTATCCCTGAGAGAGGTACTTTTGTTGTAGTATTATGAAATCTTTCTTCGGTGTTGAACAATAAGAAAGTGAATTTAGTAAGGGAACTAAAAAGGGTTTGTAAAATGAATGAGTCGATTGGTACCTTGAGGATATCAGAAGGACGAAAGCCGCCCATCCAGAGGAAGCAACGTTCGGCAGGAGTAGTCCACATTCCATTAATAAGGTGGAAAGCGTCACATTTAGCAGCTTCAACTTTAAGATGAAAGATCTCATCATAATGTGCTAAATATCCATCAAGTATCATCCTTAAATCACCATCTTGTAATTGTGAATGTAATGCTGATCGAAGCTCAGTAAGATGCCTATGATCTTCGTCTAACCATCTGGTGTATTCCATGTCGAATATGGCAGCACCTACGCACAGTTTTATTACTTTCACATCAATATCTTGTTAATTAATGGAAAATTTATGCAAGATTAGTTGACGTACTTACTTACTTATACATAAGAGATAATTAAGTCATGTTGCATTGATATATACAAATACGTTACGTAAAAAAGGGTGTAATAGTAATTAATGTTTTAGGTTGTCATAATAAATACACACCAGAGCTAAGATTTCCATTTCCACCAACTCCAGCTGATAAGAACAAACCCTGAAAAACAAAGTCAATTTTTTTTAATAAACTAAAACATATTTTTCGAACATGCTCCTTTAAAATGAAAAAAAAAAAGAAGAAGAAGAACAAGAAGAAGAACAAGAAGAACAAGAAAGAGGAGGAGATAATTAATTAAGTTAAGAATACCTGAGATCTTGCTCTTTGAAGATCTTGTTCTATCTGCGTAAGCTTGATCCTACTAGTTTCTAGTTGTTGTACATAAGCCTGACATAAAAAAGAAAGGGTATTATATAGCTAAGATAGTGAGCTAGGTTGAATTCATCAAGATTTTAGGATTAGGTAATCTAAGAAACCGACCTTTTTTCTAAGTCTGCTCTTCCTTGCTGCTTCTCTATTCTGAGCTAATCTTCGAAGTGTCTGCAAACAGTAATAAGCAATTTCTTAACAAATTACGTATTTATGTTAAGAGAGAGTACTCAACTTCAAAGTCATAAAATTCTAATGATAAACGAGAGAGAGAGAGATATGAATACCTTTGCATCAAGTTTATCTGAATTAGAAATAGCTGGTCCTTTTCTCTGTGGCATTTTTGGACAAATATTGAGATCAAATTTAAGAGACTGTTAACACAAAAGAATGAACGAAAATATTTTTTGGTAGATACGTTAGAAGCTTTCAGTTGACTATGGATGTGAAGTTGAGCAAAGCTTTACAGATGGTCGTGAAGTTGTACAGTGGTGATGAATATGAACTTACGAAGGCTAAATACTATTTTTATATTAATTTTTTTTAGACTTCGAAAATAAATAAATTCATATTAAACAACAGGAGATGACTATTAAACAAGCCTATTGCTGTGTACAAACACTGACAATTTGACCATTTGACCAGATCAGTGCAACATTTGATGCACAATTTACACCTGGTTGTATCATTTATTAAGTAAGAAACAAAGTTTGGAACTTTGAAGAAGAAAACAGATCTTATAAGTTTTGGGGAGTTGAGCTTCAAAGGTCTAAAAAAAAACTGTTCTATTTGGATAAGCTTCAATAGTTTTTTTATTATGTCTAAAAATTTAAGCTAAGGAAATAATACTAACTACGTTTCATTAATTACCAAACTTAATAAGGTGAAGGAAAGCTAAAGAAAAAGATTCGAAACTTTGGGAAGGAGGGATTGGTTCAGGAGAGATTTTAAAAATTCAAAGTAAGATTAGATCATGATGATGGTATGTACATTAATGGCTTATAATCAGACTTCGAGAATCAGAATATGCCGTGCATGGACCCACTTTCTCAAGTTCTAGGGTTTGGGTAAGGAAGTATAAGATCCTCCTCCATTAATAATTATTATTAATCTCATTGTTCTAATCATACTTTCTTCTTGGGATTTGTGTGTCAGAAAAAAACTCAAATAAACAAGAAAAATAATGATTACTTATGCTGAAAATTCTACTACTTTTGGTGGGTATTTCTCAAACTTATTATGGGGATTTGAGTATTAAAAGTTTAAGATGAGTTATTGTTATAGAAAAGTTTCAATCTTTTTCCTCAGGTATTGGGACTTGGGTTTCAAGATATGTGAGTGATATGGACTGAAATTGAATAAAACAGTGAAATTTTTTGAGACCTTTTCTGATGTTTTTGGTTGTTGATTTTGTTGTGGCCCAGCAGCACCATTTCTTGGCACATCACTTGCCATCTTCAGTGATTGTTGTTGTTGTTGATGCTTTTGATAATCTTGTGTTTGGCTTTGATCAAATACTTTAGCACTAGTACTGATAGGAGAACCTAGTCCAAATTGATGATGATGATGATTATAAGAATCATCTTTGCAAGAAATAGTATTCTGAGCAGATCCTGAATCAGTACTCTCTTCTCCTGATTTTGAACTTCCCTTTGAAAAATTCCAAAACAAAACAAACCCAGTATTCAAAAAATCAGTAAATACTCCAATAGAGAGGAATCAATCCAAAATAAACAACTTCATGTCTCACCTTTCTTTGATAAACGAAAACTTAAATCGAAAGTAACTTAGAGAAAAGAAATGGTCAAAGGGAGAAAAGAATGAAATTAACTTTAGGAGGAGTTTGTTGGATTCTCATTGGCCATGAAGGAAACATATCCAGTGTAGCAGTTGCTGGTCTTGATGAAGTGTGAAAAGCTGCATGAATCATAAAAAAAGTAAATAAAATTATTTTTCAGAAGACAGAGAATCAACAAAAATAATGACTTTAGATTAAAAAAAAAAGGTCATTTCATTTTTGTTTCATTTAAAAGAAGAAACAAGAAAAAAGAGAATTTATTCTTTCTCTGAAACCACACAGAGAGAGTGTCAGTAATAAGTAGTATAAATTGTGCTATGCTGCTTAAGAGATGTCAGGTTTCTTTCTAGGTTTGATTCTTCGCTTCGCACACTAGTCAAGTTTCTTGTATGTGAAATGATTACTCTTCTTAAAAAGGTAAGCTCAGTACTTAGACATTTTTTTAAATATCTATCTCTTTCTCTAGGAGTTGTTAGGGTTCATAAAAACTAAGTCATCATGAAAAGAAAGAGATAGAGGAGAAAAAGAAGGATAGCAGCATCATACGTACGTTTCTTAGGTGTATCATTTCGAATCTGTTGATCAAGACCTTGAAAAACGATTGCTTCTTCCAACTCCCCAAAATCAAAAGAAGCACCTTGTTGATTGCTGATCACGGAAACAAGAAAGCAGCATATTTAGTCAAGTAAAATGAAAATACAAATAAATTATAAACCATGAAATAGAAACTTTATGAAAAGGAAAAAAAGTGGCAGAATTTTATAGAAAAATCAAAAACGAAAAAATAGAATCAACTTAATTATAAATATATATATAAAAGGAATTTACGAAGAGGTAAATTAAGTACAAGAAGGTTGTAGTAGGAGAGTTGATCCCATGAAAGACAGATGATGATGGATATTGATGATGGTGGTGATGATGATTTGATGAAGGACCTGAATCAGCTGATAACCCAGTGGTTTCTCCAATTCTATGGTGATGCTGAGTACCCTCCATGCAAATATCTTCTATATCAAAGCATTTCCTTACTTTTTTTGATTTGATCTTATTCTCAAACTCCCTTTTCTCTAATTTAAAATATAAGAAAAGTATGGAATGAATATTTTCACCTTTCAAAAATGAGAATCAAAATGAGTTCTAGTATAAAGCGAATATATATAGCACGGGGTAGCTAGAGAAGTTGTTTTTCTTGGATATATGAAGAGACAATAAAAATCTAGCTAACTAGACCTTTTACCTAGAGAGACAAACAGAAAACAAAAGATGATAACTTTCTTCTCAATAAGTTTGGTGTTTTACAAACAAAAGATGAGGACTAGTTCTTCTCTCTACACTACTACATGTTACTCTTTTTTTCATTTCTTTTTCATGATATGAAGAGAGACCTGATTATTCTGTTGCTTTGCTAGCTTTATGGCTTTATTATCCAGTGTGTGCGTACAGTGAATATCATCAGATTTTAAGCTTATAATCCATGGTACAAGATCTTGTCCTTGAAAATCTGTTTCAAAAAAACATAAAAAGCTATAGAGGGAAGGGGAAATAACTTAATTAATAAAGGGTAGGGTCTTGTTTGTGGCAGGAAATCACTGGCACTGACTCCTACTCCACTCTCTCAACCAATTTATGCTCATCTATCATTGGTTTGGCTCTTATATCAAACTCTCTGATGAGAGAAAATCAATTAAGTTCTCTAAAACTGAAAGATATTAAACAACTAATATAAACTTTTAGCTAAGAAGATTGTTGATTGAGAGAGAGTTGATGGGGGCATAGAGACTAGGGAAAAAGAGTTAATTTCCCTCCATTATATGTTTTGTGTTTTTCTTTGAAGATGGGTTATCTTTCTTCTTTCATAAAGAAGGAAAAGAAAAGAAAAAACTTTAATTAGCTTTGTCTTGATGATTTTTCTTTATAATTAATATTCGAATCACAAATGCTCAAGGTTCTTGTGTTTTTATTATAACATATTTATAGTTAAAAGAGTTTTTGTCTTATGCTATCTTTCTCAGCAACCAAACACTAATAGTCTAATACTAATACTACAAAATTAATCAAATCCGCAATCATACCCACTTGTATTAATTATTAATCATCTACTACTACTACTCTGCTAGCTTTGAGATGGTTTTGTTTGGTATTATCCCTTTGTTGATGGGTCAACATCTATTGCCCCTGTCAAATACCTAAAACCATACCACACCCAATATTCCTTTCCCCAAAATAGTACCTCTTTTTTTTTTTTGTAAGGAATTATGGTGTGGGATAACTTAGGAAGTTAATAAAACCCTAGCTAGCTCTCTACTACTTTAAGAGGATACATGGGCAACATCACATTTTCTAGTTTTCAAACACATTAATTAGATGTATCTTGTTCTTGGCTATATCAAGGACCAAATTAATTTTCTTCTCATACTTTAGTTTTTCAATTCCTTTTTTATGTTTATGTTGATTGCTTTAGGAAGAGAATGGGTAATGGGAGTAACCTTTTTATCTTTTAAGTATACAATGCGAAATCTGTTACTAGGTAGAATGTGACCTTTGATTTATATTTTTAGATATTGATTTCACATGGATAAATAGTATGGGCTGATACCATACTGAGTTGATGTCTTCCGTTGCTTAAAAATCTACTGGGAAAAAAATTTCTCTCGCTATCCGCTGAAATTTGTAATTTTTACTCTGAAAATAAAAACAGTAGAGATTACATACATAGTTATTAACTACACAAATGCACACACATATATTTAAATTGTTAGGAATTCGGATCGTACCCAAATGAAACACCCATATGTGTGGTTGATTTAATAAAAAAGACCCAACCGTTTAGGGTCATGTAAAACCCTTTTACCAAAGACATCCCAAAGTAGGGTTACTTGTTTTAACCCTAATACATGCAAATTAGATATACTAGTCCATCATTCGTGCGATGCACGGGTCTGTTTCTTATAAAATAGTAAATTGATAGGAATAAAACTTGGATATGTATAAATTTGGACTTAAAAAATATCTTTGTTGTGCACCTTTGTTCCAAAATCGAACAAATTATTAAAATATGGAATAAAAATTACAAAAAACTCGAATATAAATTGATTTTATTACAGAAAAAATAATGCAAATTTACTCCTAAGAAAAAACAATCTACGTTACACCAAATGATAAAAGAAAAACTATAACTTTTTATTCATCGATATCATCCCATCCCTATAGGTCATTGTTTGGCGAACAATACGATCTATATATCTGGAATCATAAATGAGTTGGCGCACCATGGTTTTGGTATGGCCATCTGGTAAATCATTCTTCTTGATGATAGTATTTTTTAATTTTGATGGTCTATATGATATATTTGAAATGCTAATGTACATTTGATGTTCATTTTCTTCGAATATTCCTGATTTAAAGTAAAACCCTGCATTGTGTAAACCCTGCGTATAGTTCTCATCCAATTGCATTGCAAAGTAAACTTATACTGGAAACTGATACCTGGTAATTGGTATTGTATCCCTTGATTTCATTATTTTCTGCTCTATTATTACCTTCCCAACATCCCTAGTTAGTATACTTCTGCACCAATTTTATGTTCTCCTAGTTGTGTTATGAATAACCTTGTGCCCTCAACAATGTGTTGTCCCATGTTTAAGATATTTAAGAGAATAATATGTAAACCAACTTTCATTCGCAGTTATTTGGTAGCCTGGTAGTCTTCTTTTGATTATTCTTTTTTCTACCTTAAAATATTTTACATCAAATCAGGAAACATATAATGGATTTGAATTTAAACAATACATGAGAAAAAACTAAAAAGATAAACATAAAAAATTATTACTTGCATTGAGCAATATAATATTCTCTAGTGGAATAAAATTTTATTTATGCGATGAAATATTTCATCATCCTTAGTAATCACATTGATGCTTATTTGATCAATGAAGTGTAGTCTTAGATTTCCAAGAAAAAATAAAATTAAAACTTATTTATTCTTTTGTTCTCTAGCTCTTAAAAATGTTCTTAATATCACGTTCTAGTACCTCCACAATTTTCTATTGATGATTTTGTATTTTTATGGAACATGATTAATTTTATTTGTACTTGTGTGAAGATGATGCACACTTTGATCCATAGGTAAGCATCCACAACTCTGTGTAATTTGCATTTAAATTTTAGTCATCAATCTAAATAAATCAAGAGTTTGTTAATTTCATTGGAACAGTAATCTGTAAATCGCAATTAAAATTAGTTTAATTATTAGTAGCTTGAAATTGTATCTAGGATTAATTTAATTAAAAGATGTCTTTGGGCATTGGACATTGTACTTGTTTTTAAGAATTTGATCGGTTTAATTTCGTGATGAAATCTTGATGAAAAATGTATATCTAGATGTGATTTATTTCAATTTATCTGTGTATTTTAATGTTATTTTAAATTAGGATTAAATATATTCTCATATACAGTTTTTTTTGCAATGTAGTAAGATTTCGTAAGATTTAGTAGTTTAAGTAAAAATCTTTTTTATATGTGATTTACAGAAAATATACTATGGTTAAAAAAATATTTTTTTCTAATTCTATTGGTCTAAATTTTAAAACATTACTAAAAAATAATGGTGGGGCCATAATCAACCATAAACTCCGGTGAACGCTCGAAAAAAAAATTATTATTATATTATAAATTAAATTTACTCATCTGAATATTTCAATCGTTTTAGATAATTCTAGTGATGATTAGAGGGACAGTCTACATTTACTGTTGAATATCAAAATCGAAAAAACTGTCATGACTATTATATTTTTTCTTTATACTTTTTCTCGTGATTTTATATTGAATTTTTAGAGTTAACGACATGTATTTGTTCTCCACTTGTTTATTTTTTATTGGATAGTTATTTTTAAAGGAACCTTAAGAATTATGAAAAAAGGGAGAAAAAAATTCCAGTTCAAATTCTAGCTCAGTTTTATCATCCTAAGAATTTATACAATGGTGTATGTGACTGTATGACTCCATATGGCCTCAGTAAAATAAAAACTACAAAATTTTGTTTTTTGGTATTTATAGTATAATAACTGAGTGCAACATCTATTCCTTATGTTTTTTATTCTTCAGTAAAACCTCTCTTGAAGAATGCTCTCGGTAGGAATAAACTCCATATAAGAATAAAATTTTCTGGTTTCAATTTTGGCCAGTTATATTTAAGAATAAATTTTATATTGGAATAAGTCTTATTTTTTTCTAGTCCTGTCTTAATAAACTTACCTCCATATAAGAATAACGGATATATTTACATGTAAATTAAACTAAAGTTCATATATTTTTATATGTAAATTAAAAAAAAAACTAATTAATATTGTATATTTTCTAGGTACATATTTGTGATTTTTATGTACATGGATGTATATTTCCTAGCTTCATATTTGTGTTTTCTATATATATGTATGTATTTTTCCTAGGTGCATATATAATAATTTTTATTTTTGAAATTTTTTTAAAAGAGACCTACATATAAGAATAAGCTTCATATAAGAATATTTTTTTCTATTTCCTAGGATATTCTTTGAGAGAGGTTTTATCGTATGTAGATTCTAGTTTTTTTTAATCCTCATAAACATTTCGTGCGTATCGTCCTTAATTTTTTTTTAGCAAATTTAGCTTTATTAAAACATAACATGGAATAAAAAACCAAGTGATCATACTTCCCATACAAAAACTCATCCCATATTATTTTTATAAATATAAACCATTTAAAAAATAAATGATACAAATACCCCATTTCCTATAATATTGGTTAATCTTAGTTTTTAGATAATTTTAAAATACCCGGGATGCCCTTCCTTATATAAGTACATGTTTCAAATGGAAATAAATGAGAAAATAGAATCTTGGTGATAGAAATATCGGATGAATCAAATCTTCTACAAATAACAGAATCTGATTCCGGAAATTAAAAAAAAACTCTCTCAAAATCTTCGTTTCTTCTTAGATTCTAGGGTTTCAATTCAAACAGATCTTCTATCAGAGAATACATTGAACAAGTTTCAACAGAACTCGTTTCAACAGAACTTGTTTTCGTTTCTGTTTAATTGAAGAACAGAAGACAAGTTACAAGTTGTCGAATCATTCATCAGGTAAGTTTGATTTTGATTTTACTTGATTTTGGTTTTCTTATTATGATTTTGATTTTACTTGATTTTGGTTTTCTTATTATGATTTTGATTGTATTTTAATTTTTGAGTTGTTATTGGTTATTAAACTTTTTTGTTTGTTCTTCGAATCAGTTATCAGTGAGATTAGATATTGGTTTGAAGATTCCAACTGAAGTTACAGTTTATTCTTTCAATTTGATCATATTCTCATTCGGCTCAAGCTGTTGTTTTAGTTCAATCATTCATCGCAAACTGAAATTCAACTTTCATGTATAATTGATTTTGTTTTTTATTTTGTTGAATTTTTGAGTTTATGTTGATTATGAAACTCAGATCCATTTGTTTTTACGATTTCTATGTTTATGTTGTTGATGTTCTTATTCAAATCTATTGGAATCAAAATTGTTATGTTTTTTATGTTGGTGTTATGGTTTATATTCACATCTAGTGAAACTGTTTTTTGTTTCATATTTTTTCCTGTAGATTATTGGAATCAGAATTTGTTATATTGTTGATGCTAATATTCAAATTTTGTTGTTGGTGTTATTGTTTATATTCACAGCTAGTGAAACTGTTTTTGGTTTCATACTTTGTCCTGTAGATTATTGGAATCAAAATTGTTATGTTTTTGATGTTTTTATTCAAATTTTGTTGTTGGTGTTTTTATTTATATTCACAGCTAGTGAAACTGTTTTTTGCTTCATACTTTTTCCTGTAGATTATGGAATCTATTCTCGCTGTTATATCTCACAAAGAGGATACATTATCTTTTTGTATTGGTCTACAAGCATCTGTTTTTGATTTGAAGGTTACTATATGTTCAAGTTGGTGTCAATTCTCTGTTCTTTCTATAGAGATTTTCCACATAGTTGGTGATCAGCAAAATGTTATCAATTGTGATTTTGATCTCCAATCGGTTGCTTTATTTACTTTTTTTAGTAAGCTTCCATCTCTTGAGTTACATGTAAGGCATAGAGATGAGTACTCTAGTTCTATTTCAGGAAGTTCAGCAATCATACCATTTGAGCAGCCACGAAGTTTAGGAATTATACCTTTCGAGCATGCAGGACTTACAAATTTAGTTGATTATGATGTCCGTAATAAAGTTAAAGAACCGTTGAAGTCTGCACTTTGGTTAGGCCTTTTTCAGGGTGTCAATCAGTTGTTTACGGGAGGTGTTCAACAAGTTCGCTCTGATTTATTGAAATATCATGCAGCATCTGGGTATTCATTTAAGATGACAAGGAATAAGAAGTTGAGGATTGGTGCATGTTGTTCTAAGAAGGAACAAGAGAAATGTGAATGGCATATATATGTTGTTTCTATTGATGGTGTTGAAGTTAGTCCTTTTATTATCAAGGAGTTAAATAAGAAGCATACTTGTTGTGGTGGAGTTGTAAACAGACCACATCTGTCGAAGAAACTAAGTAGTAGCTTGATTCTCGAAGAGATTAAACGGAATCCAAATAAGACAAAGGATATTATGAATCAGTCTACAAGAGAGTATGGCTTTGACATTAGTCGTTATTATGCATATGCAGGGAAGAGGAATACATTGAATATTACATGGGGAGAGAAAAAGAAAATCATTTATGTACTTGAAATGGTACACCAACAAATTGATTGAAACCAATCTCGGATCTCGTGTTGTTTTGGAAGTTGAAAATGGGACTCAAAAATTTCAGAGATTGTTTATCTGTTTCAGAACATGCATTCATGGATTCAATTACTGTCCTCCTTTATTATTCCTTGATGCAGCCCATTTGAAAAGCAAATACCTTGGTCATATCATGGCAGCAACAGGTCTAACCGGGAATGACGGTAATTTTCTTAAAAATTCTATTTGTTTCTGTTGGTTTCATCATTTTTATATGCTCAGACTTTTTTTCCTATTCTGTTTCAGAAATCTATCCTTTTACTTATGATGTGGTTTCATCGGAGAATAACGCGAACTGGAAATGGTTTTTGGAGAATTTGAAGGAAGTCCTTTATCCTCTTCGCAAAAAGCTTACTTTTTTCAGTGATCGAGGTAGTGGTTTGGTGAATCAAATTCCTGATGTATTCCCTGATATTGTTCATGGTTGGTGTTATTGGCATATGAAGAACAATATCAATACATACTTGTCGAAGGCCAATAAGGTTTACAACAATTATGTGCTGGGATTTTTTGAAAAATATGCGTATGCTAATACACATACAAATTTTTCAGAGAACTGGGAGAAGTTGTTGCAGGTCAAAAATCAGAAGTTACAAGGTTATCTGAGTAGAGCTCCAGTTGATAAATGGGAAAGTGTTTATTTCCCGGGTCGTCGTTATGGTAGGTTGTGTTCGAATATCTCTGAGAGTTTCAATAGTTGGATCCTTGAAGAGAGGGATAAGCCTATATCCATCATGGTTGATGAGATCAGAGTGAAGCTTATGAATCAAATATGTGTACGTCGTGATGAATGTGCAACATTATTGAAGAGGAAAGAAACTTTATGTCCAGAATTTGAAATTGAGCTCTACAATAACAAGATTCACGGCCGTGAATAAAGTGTCACCAAGTCTTCGTAATATGTGTTTGAAGTTCATTGTACATTAACACAAAAGGTTGATTTGCAAAGAAGAACATGTTCCTGCAACCGCTGGCGCATCAACGGTTTCCCTTGTGCCCACGGTATCAATTGTATCATGATAAATGAAGAAGACCCGTATAAGTATGTCGAATTCTACTTTACCGTAAAGTTCTACCGTGAATCCTATGCAAGACCAACTAATCCTGTTCCCACAGTTGAAAAGCCTGCGATTGTGTCTCCAAAATATGTTGTTCTTGGTCCTGATGCTCTACCACAATCAGGTCGTCCAAGGAAGAAGAAGAGAATTCCTAATACAGGTTCAGTTCCTAATAAGAAGATGAGAACTTGTGATAGCTGCCATGTTTTGAGTGCCCAAAACCGAAGGACATGCCCTGCGCTGCAGATGTGAATTCATTTTGACTACAATTCATCGACTTTCATTTTCAGTTTTCGTTTAGACTATTATATGTTTTAATCTACATTTTTTTTTTATATATATTTTTTACAGTTAAATTTTTTAATTTTTTTATAGTTTTAATCAAGGTGTTTCATGTTTTTTTATTTTTCGATTAAGTTTGTCAGAGTTTCAGGTTTTTATAATTTGTTGGAACCAAAATAGGTTTCATAGTTTGTCATATTCTTCAGTTTTTATCATCTCTAAATTGATGGAACTTTTTTTGGTTTCATCATGTTTTTCATCTGGAATAAGATGAAACCAAAAATAGTGATGGAACTTTTTTTGGTTTCATCACTTTTTTTCATCTGGAATAAGATGAAACCAAAATTGTGATGAAACTTTTTCTGGTTCCTTCATTTTGTTTACGTCTGTGATAGGTATGTTCATCTTGGATCCGTCACTTCCGATATAAAAAAAACCAAAAAAAAAAGAGAAAAATATCACAACATCTTGATTAAGAGTCGATATTTTATAACTTAAAAGTCACTAGTACAAATTTGGGCTTATGTGACGGTTAAAAACAGCCACCAAAACATTTATGTGACATTTTTGAAAAATAATTGCATGTCATTGTTATTACTTACCATAACATTTTCTTAAGAAAACTATCATTAAAAACTTAACTTCTTAGACTAAGATGACAGTTTCTTCATAAACCTCTTATTATTGACAAATTAGTGTAACATATTTTAAAGAAAACGGTCATCAGTAACTCAATTTCTTATACTAAAGTACCAATTTCTATATAAATTTGTCATTGTTGGCAAATATCAGTTACGTTTTCTAAATAAAACTGTCATAAAACATTCAACTTTGTAGAAAATTGTTATCATTAACCTAGTGACGTACTATTTGTTCAAATGATATCATATAGGCTAATTTGTATCCAGCTAGTTCATGATACAGTTGGCGGTGACATGCTCAGTTAGATATTAATATCGAGATAATTATGGAAAGAAAATTTAGCTTTTATTAAAATTGTCATTAGATTACTCAATAAAATGTTTAACAGATAGCTAGTACGGAACTAGTAAGTTCAAGCAAAATAAGTTAACTAGAAGTGAATGTACTACATAATTCAAAAGACTTGATATGAAAGTAATCTTAGTACTAACTAAAAGAAATTCACAGTGAAGTTGGAAACCACATCCATTTTCCGAAGTGTTGATCGAAATATACTCCTGCCAATTCATGTCCATAATCTACTCCTGCCAATTCATGTCAATAATAACGGCAGCACGTGGTTTACCCATTCTCTTCGTACTTCCATGATCTCTCCTTCATTGTACTCGAACTTCCTCTGCAAAATGAATACAAAATAAGTACCATTAATTAATTTCATTCACTCACTCCCAAAAAACAACACCCACCAAACCAAGCCATCAGAAGCACCACCAATTCACCAATAACAAACCACCTACACCAACTCTGTAACCCACCACCAGCACTACTCACTCACCACAAGAAACTAGTAGGTATCGAAGTCCAGTAGGGGGAAATTTTCACAATAAATCAACCACATCAATATTGCATTTGAGGTATAACAAACATATCAAGTTCTGGAAAAAGGCATTTTCATTTTTTCATTTGCAAAAAACCTATTTCATGTAAAGCCTTCAACAAACACACCAAAGTTCTAAAATCAACAACTAATTAAGAAGATGAAAATCAGAAGGAAAACAAGAAAACTCCAAAAGTGCACTTACCATTACTGTACTATGCAGTTTTAGCTGCCCTTCTATGATTTCTTTCATAAATCGCATTGCATAAAATCCATATTCCCAATTGTTTTTATGTTGCGGGATATGCTAATATTCAGGAAATATGCAATATATGGGTTAATAATGTTTAATTTTGCAATTTATCATCACAATTAAGTTAATGCGCTTACTTGTGGAAAACAAAACACAGTAGAACCATTCGAATGTCTTTTTTTAAGGCATCCTTCCACGACCCTGGATGACAATAAGTTTAAGTAAATATGAAGATACTTAATGACAATACAAAATTAGTATGAAAAGAGAAATGTAATTGACCTTTGCATGATTTTGTCAATTTCTTTATCTTTTTGTCCCTCTTGCGAATCCAGCCACCATACCTTTTGAATACTCAAGTTCACAACCATTAAGACCCAATGATGGTTGTAATGTACAAAACAACCAAAGTTAAGAACATCTTCCAATAACCAAAAAAATACCTAGGGCATGATAATCCATTTTCCTACATCAACCACTGGACTTGTCCAAAATAAAGGAAATATTTGTTGAATGCATATAAAACATATGGGTCATGTGCTAAAACACCACCAAAGGAGACAACTCAAACATCCTCTTCTTCAACAGATGAAAAGTGAGGACATTCTAAAACCAAATACAAGTGTGCTTAATCTTACTATTGAAACATATAACTAACGCCAATACTTACTTCTTCACATAGGGTACGAAAACAAGTTTTGCGGTTGTTTTGTCCATCCGCGCTTCCAAATCACGGGTTAATGTTGAAGAACTGGATGCACTTGCAGTTATTACCGTAGGATCCATAACGGTAAACTTGTTTTGTTTTCTTGCCGAGAGAAATTTTTGATGCAAATACCTGAAAATAGAGCCATGTGAAGTTATAAGACTTTATGATAGATACATTGTTGATTATATTACTACATATGAGGATAACGTCTACCATTACCTGATGTAAATAACAACATCGGTAACAGATGCCCGCAGTTCTCGTCTACAGATACTCTCGATATCGCCCTCTGTAATACATACAGATTCATTGGTTTTCTTCTTGAAAATATTGGCCTCTATTGTAGCAAAAATTGCCCCCTCTAATTTTTTTAAATGGAAAGTTGCATCATGCAAAAATTTCTCAAGGAAATCCAAAGGAGATGCTGTATCTTCACCCTACAGAATAAGATTCATGACCAGAAATACAAAAGTGATAATAATAAAACAGGTCAAAGAATACAATGCAACATTAGCCACATACTTTTTCCTCTACGACTACAGGTTCTTTGGGTCACGCCAAGTATGTCCCTAGAGCATCTCTGACGGTTACTATCTCATCTTCAACTGGTATTGGGACTAATGCTTCAAGATCTTTAGCAGACAGGACCTGAACACGAAAATTATCTTCACCCAGCTCAACATTATGTACCTTTTCTTTGTTGGTGCTGTCAAAGACATTTCAAACTACAAGCGTACTTACCACTCCCTAGAGCAAACCCCATCATAGTAGTAGTGCATAACCCAGCACAGACCTTCT
Organism: Papaver californicum; assembly: GCA_023531435.1. NCBI lineage: Eukaryota > Viridiplantae > Streptophyta > Magnoliopsida > Ranunculales > Papaveraceae > Papaver > Papaver californicum. The sequence continues at coordinate 637,905 of JAJJMC010023768.1, read as the reverse complement.
TTGTATTTTAGAACCTGATGAAGGAAACAAGAAGTTCTATAAACCTTTAAAATCCAGAACCTTTGAGCAACTTAGGACAAGATCTCACAAGGAAAAATACGAGAGGCCAAATTATCTGAAATACAAACTGCTTCAACAACTTTTTAATCACTAAACATATTCTGCCCATATGTTGACAGAATTATGTTCAGGAGAAAAGAAGCTCACATTAATATTGTAAGTGAGGAAGAATTCGATCAAAAGGAAAACTACCATAATGATGCAATAAAATGCTTAGTTAGAATCATCAAATGCTTGTGACATCACCACAAAGGTTTCACAAAATGATCATTTTCATGCTTAGTTAAAATCATTAAATGATCTGTCACAACACCACAAAGGAGTAATGTAGTTAATGGTTATATGTTGACGGCCATTCTACAGCTGCAACCTCAGCCAATTGCACGACATCTCAGTATACACATTAACTATATAAGTATTTAGAGGGACAATAGGGTTTCATTAAACAACTATCTCTGCAAAGTGACTCGTCTCTGTTTAAGTCTTCACCAAGTCACAGAGATAACTAAACTTTTGGAACATCATCTCTAAGCAGGAGGAAGAACGAACCGCAACACTGGCAGATAAAGAAAAGGAAAAGGAAAGGGAGACCAAAAAAAGAGTGGGTTTTAGAAATACACTTACAACATCTTTTCGTATAGTTTCAATTTCATCTAGAGTTTTCGCAGAAAACTTCTCTTTCTAGTACCTTTCTTTCCATCCTGATTCTCCCAGCTTTACCTAATAACATGAAATCAAATTGCAGCTTAGATGTAAACACAAAATGTGCCTAAATCAGCACCCATTCACCAAAGTATGGAGGAGATATGTAAACCCAAATCAAGTTAACCACATGAAAAAGAAGCTTTACTTTATCTTCCTCCTGTTTGTCAGAGTTAAAAAGGTCCGAATTCTCACGAAGTACCTCTTTTAGCTTCGTTTTCAATTCGTCTTTGTTTTCACTTATCTAACAAAAATAAAGACAGAAAAAAAATACATCTAGGTGTTTCTCACCACCAAAGTTAAATAACAATCGCATAGATTCTCTCTGCTACATGAACCTCTTCGAAAATGGCATTAAAATTATGGAAAGGCCTCAGTTAGCAATTATAGTAATTTTGAACTACAAAATACCACATACTTCTGTCTCGAGCCTATTCTCAGACTCAACAATGGCAGCACCGACTGTCGCTCCTGAAGAAATACGGGGAACTTTTTGAGCTTTCAAATGAAATTCACTTGTATTAGATGCTTCAGAGTGCTGGCTTTTAATGTCCAAAACTGATAAACTTGTTGTTGTTTTTCCAATCTCACTTTCTTTTGTAAAAGATGTGGATTTCGCTGATATGGAATTAGATCATGTCTTTTGAAATGGAGAAGGTGCAGAAGCAGAAGCCAGGCGAGAACCATGATAACGGGAAACGAGGACTAGAGATTCAGGTTTGAACTAAGGTTCTGCCTCGTCGCCTCTTCTTACCTGTGCCTTTTCACGTCTGATTCTATCAGCCTGATGCTGAGACAAAAAAGCAGAATTCCACGGTTAGGAGTAACTACCTAACTGCATTAAACAATGATAACTTAACTACAATCACTAAATAAAGACGACTTTCAAAAAAAAAAATGCACAAACATGAAAAACATTTATCAACTATGTTTCCCAAACTCAAAAGAAAATAATGTTTCTTTCTACTACTTAAATATTCACCTTGGACAACTTTCAAACTTCAACATATGCTTTTAATTAAAGTCTATGATAATATAAATAAAACTTATCAACAATTTCCATTTATGACTAATACCTATTAACAGCCTTTCGCATGAGGTCCATAAGTTTCAGGAATAGGAACAAATTTAACCTGATGCAATCGCGCTCTTTTCTGGAAAATTTCATCTTCGTAGGATCCGAAATCTTGAATGAAGTGCTCGACCCTGATTATATTCGGCTACACACAAAAAGAGAAAGCAGATGATTATTAAAATCAAATTCTTAAATCTTTTTCAACAATAAGGAAACTAAATAGAATGAGAAGGATTAGGCAAAACCCAACTATGATGAATACAATCACAACAAAATACCTTGTATCCACCTGTCAAGTATCCTCCCACTGACTCAAATTCCTTATTGTATACGACAATCAGCAAGTTGATGGTACCCTATGTACCAATTGAGAGAGAATTCATTATAATACTCTTATTGCAACATTGTTATGAGTTTTAAACAGAAACTAAAGATATTGCAACATCAGCTAACACACAACTTGTAGTGACTAAAAATTATACAATGAGATTCTCGAGTTGTTCCGGAGATAGCAAAACTTATAAAGACAGAATATCAGAAAAACAGATAACGAACCTGTCAAAGAAAACTCGAGTTGGCATATGAGGCAGAAAATCATTGCCAACAAAGAAGCAAAGGAAGACGAAATCGTCCACAATGCATGCAAAATCAATCTCAAATGGAGGTTTCATCATTCTCATTTCCAATTCCAAGTACTCTCTGAGAATCCATATGTTGAGAAACTGTCAAAGACGTACAAGCTGGTAAATCAAGTACCGGAAATATATACTAAAAGAAAGTTATACATGCATTTACCATCCTATGAGGATTTGTGGGTCAGGCAGGAATAGAAAATAACCTGGTAAGGTTTTTTAGCAGCAGCTGCAACTTCACCTTTATCGTCAAACTCACCAGATTTCCTCTTTACCTTCCCTTCGCAATCTGCCGCTAGTTGACCCATCTGACCGCACATAGAGCATTTATCTTGTTGTGCAGTGAAAACAACCTGAAAGTGCCACCTAAAAGTACAGTTATTAGCAGTACGCATAGAGGGAAAGAAAAGAAAAATAAACAAGAAAGATCAAAAACTGATATATCCATCTTATATGCAGAAAGGCTGTCCAACTGGTAACTTAACAAAACATGGAATTTTAGAAAAAACACTTTTCCAAGTTTCAACAAATATTCCATTTTGTTTGATGGATAAAAATAATTCCCGTGACCAATAATGCATTAATATTGAACTGTAAGAGCAACACCTTTTGAAAAGAGCAGAACAACACTGACCTCTCTAAGTATAGAAAACTGCACTTCATGAGTAGCCAAAGCCAACATGATTAAATCTGCATCCTTTAGGGAAAACAAAATGGCAGGTCATAGTAAGAAATAAGATATTAAACTAAGAAAGATCACGCCTGTATTTTGGAACTGAGAAACATATCCACAGATAAACACAATAGATAAAACACATACCAAACAATACAAGCAATGACGTGTATTAGCATCATAGCCAGGAAGATTTCTTTGGAGACGGATGTATGACATTATTTTGTGTTCCCCTTCACCAGGAACATTTGTATCAGAAAGGATAACCTTCGTAAAAAAAGGATAAGCAAAGGCTAGAATTTATTGACAGAAACAAGCACCAGCAGCGAGAAAACGTTCTCTTCATCTTAACATATTTTTCTTGAAAAATTTCATCACCTCAACAAATTTCTTTAGGAGGTTCAATGGCAAGCAGTGATGAGTTTAGGTTAGTGTCATCAACAAGAAGTCATGAAGGAAAATTACCAAGGAAGTATACAGCAGAAAGACAAAGTAAAATATCCTACCATGTTTTGGATACTAAAAGACATCAGATAGTTCGTACTTCTGGAAAAAATTGTCAGTTGAGGAAGGATACCCTGGTTCAAAAGAATTTACCTTCTCAAAATGTGTCTATGACTGCTGCTACAACAAAAACTTTGCGTAAGAGAACCATCAATGGTGCGGAAAAATTGTTGCACAATCTCAAACAATTAGTATTTCTAATAAAATTTAAAATCATGAAAAATTGAATAAGCAATAAACAAAAAGTAGCAAAACCTGTTATTCACAGCATCAACTCCTTGAATATAAGCAATGAGAAGTAAGAACCATGAGCTTGAGAAATTGCTGCTTGTATCTTTCTTATTGATTTAGCAACAGAACAAAAATCAAAAATACTAGCACAAGTAGAAGCTAAAACTTATAACAAACCTAAAGCTTCTGGTACCCACCCATGAACCAGTTACTTTCACATCAACCTTATAAGTTCTTCTTTCAAACAGGTAGAAATCCAATTCAACCTTTGAATCTGATTTCAACCCAACATTTCCAATCATATCAGAACTCTAATTCTTACACTTCTCTCTCGTACTGACGCCATTACAAAAATCAGAAAGAATATATTAGGTTAACATTGAAAAATTTGAATCAAAAAAATTAGGGAAAGAAAACATGGGGATAAAAACAACAAAATTAAGGGTTTTAATATGAACGAAAAAAGGGGATGATAACCTTAGTATAACCCATGTTGATTAGTTCATCTAATTTGGTGAGAAGTTTGATAATCTTATCATCCCCTTTTTATGTTCTAAATTAACCCTGAATCTTATTTCCAGAACATTCGAGCTGGTGATGTAGACGAAGAAGAAAAAATTGGGGAAATATAAAGTTCGAGATTGAGAAGGTAACTACAATTATATAAGGATTGAAGCAAACCCAGATTTTGGTAAGAGAAAAAACCAAGAGAAGAGAGAGGGGATTTGCCTGATTTTTTGGGTGAGAAATCTTGAAATGGGATTTGCCTGATTTTTTTGGGTGAGAAATCTTCGTTTAAGTTAAATGAGATGAGAGGTGTGAAGATCCACTAAAAGACCTCCTATAGTACAGCTAGCCCACTCTTCGGAAAAAATAACTAAGAACTAAAACTAACAAAATCGTATATGTTTTATGATGAATAACAGCTGTTTTAGATCAGAACTGTCACTATAAATGAAAGTGACGGTCATTAAAAGAAACAGTCATCTATAGCTATACACTTCTATAACAGTTCTTATATAAAACAGTTGGAATAGCTTAAAAATAGTAACAATTTATAACTGTTATTATACATCAATGTACACTAACATTGATGTATAGTAACAGTTCTAACATTTTTCTACAAAAACTGTCAGCGTATAATTATTAAGTAACAGTTAATAAACTGTCACGATTTTGTACCATTATTAGTGTGAGTTTTGATAATAAACTGTCGCTTATATCTCATAGCTTATTCTTTTATGACAGTTAATTCGTGAACTGTCATGATTAAGGATTTTGAACTGTCACGTAAGCCCAAGTTTATACTAGTGAGTAGTGATTGATGAAAAGACTGTTCTTAGTTCTTTAAACTTCTTGCAACTAGCAAAAGCTACCATGTACTTACAACTTCTTTAAACTTTCTTATTTTTACGGTCAGGTTGAAAACCAGCCATAAATTTTCCTGTGTTGTTCACAAACTCTAACCCAAACTCAGTTTCACTGGATTTTACCACCATGAACTGCACCTTCACTTCCATGAACAGACAACCACCATAAACGCACCATCAATCTTCTTTCTCTTCCATCAAAACGAGACACACCTGAAAAGAAAAAACATAATTCCATAATTGAACCTTACTGGTACTCCTCTTCCTGTATGTTACCAGTAGTCCTCCTCCACCCTAATGTGAAACAATGTTTTCCCGTCTTTCTCCATTATAACTTTAAGTTGCAACTTTGGCCTCATAGTCTGCAACTTTGTCAAGGAGTATCTTGCAGGCCAGCTTTGGCTTCATATTCTGCACCTTTTGTTTTATATGCTCTTCGGACGAAAAATTTCCTTTCAAGAGGCTCTTCATGTAATAGAAAACATAAAGGCCGCAATCATTCCTGAAATTAAAAAAACAAGATCTTTAAATTGAACAAAACAAAAAAGGATTGAAATGAAGATATATAAGAGGAGATCTCTAAACACAAGTTCTTTTAAAGCACTTACACATATTGCTGACAACGCAAAGGGGTGTTCAAAAAAAATTATTTTGATTGACTTGCCGGGTCTAGGGAGAGTTTTGCAACATGTTGTTTGAATGCTGACACCATTCTTTCTTTCATGCTTTCAGCACTTTTGCTGCATTCATCTTCAATGGAAGCCATAGAGTTGTAGTGAGAGAATTCTCCAGTCTTATTATCAAAAGATAACAATATCCAGTGATACAACTTTTAACTAAGTTTTGTCAGCAATGGAACGAATAAAAATTCTGGAGTGTAATCCATTTTGTCGATGAAAGCTTCAATTGCTAAGCGGCAATTTTGCCCGATTGAGTGTAGCGTCTGAAATTCAGTAAAAAATCAAAAATCAAGTTCTATTTGGTTTCAGAAAGACACTTCTATAAGAGAATTTAGAGGAAACTTACATAGACATATGTGCTTAGAAAAACTGCCCTTTTTTACTTAACAGTACCATCTGGTTTCAAGTTTTTCTTTGATATGTTTTTTTGCAGTTTCAGCATGTAGAACTCAATCATATCTCCGGCGATGTCACCCTTTCTTATTAATGTATTCATATTTCCTTCCGGTTATGTACAATCCAAGCTCTTTTTTCTCCCAAGCCATGTCACTGTTGTTAAATTGTTGAAAAACAAATTAATGAATTAAAGAAGAAGAAAAGAAACTGAAACAAATGTATTCTCATTTTGGTTTCAACACTTAAATTATGAAACCAAAAAACTGAATAGTATGAATGCCACTTACCTTTCATTGGGCATTATAAAATATCTGCACACGATCGGTTTCTGCTTTGAATCCAGCACCTGCATAATTTTTAAGTTGTCAACTGCTTACAACTTCACTTCATTTTTCTTTGTTTGTTTCTTCTCCAACTTTTTAGATTTCTTTCTGCTAACACAACGAATCTTGTTTCTTTTATTCTTCTTAACTTCCCGGGGTGTATAATCCTGCATCTTAACAGGTGCTTGCATACTCCTTTTGTTTTTCCTCATCCTTGATATTATATTACTCACCTTTTTTTGGGGACTGACGTCTTCATTCTCACTATCTTCTTTGTCACTGTCACTTTGCGTGAATTGCAAGTCAAAGTGAGGAGTATCATCTTCTAAATAAACTACATCTTTTGCCATGTGTATAAATGAGTAGTAGCACATGCCTTTACTTTCTGTCTTTGATGTAGAACCCTTCTTTGTATATTCATCTTCCATTTGCTGAAGAATAGTTTCATCAATTGAACCCTGAGTTGACACTTCAATCTCTATCTCTGGCTTTGACGAAGAACTTTTCTTGGCTTCAAATTCTACCTGCTCATCCACCTTGATATCTTCTATTGTGTATGGAGTCAATTTAGAAACTTTTTATATTACACTCTTCAACTAAGTCTTTGACAAAGAAGATTCAACTTGTTCAGCCACCTTGATATCTTCAGTTGTCTTTGGATTTATCTCCAAAAACTTCTTCTATTATATTATCTTTGGCTTGCTTCCCTTTGTTGATTTCAGATTGAACTTTCTCAGCCACCTTCAATTCTTAAATTGCATTCGGAGTTAACTCTGAAATCTCTTCAATCAGCTGTTGAGCTTTGCCTTCCGATGATGCAACCTTTTCTGTTTCCATCACCTGTTCCTCCTGAACTTTTCCTTCAGTGGTGAAAACTTTTCTGGTTCCAACAAAGAATCTTCAATTAAACCTTGAATCTGAACTTCATGAGCTGAAACCTTTTCAGTTTCCACTGCATCATGTTGTTGTGTTTCTTCAGGCATATTTATTACCTGCAAGATTTATTGATTTCAAAAAAATTAGATTCAATGACAACAAAAAAATCAAATCAAATCAAAGTAAAGTAAATTATCACCTCAGCATTATCTTCGAAAAAAACATTGTCAGACTTTTGTTCACCATCTTCTTCAACCAATAAATCCTTTTCTTGTTCAATCTCAACATCGCTAACATCTTTTTCTGTTTCTTCTTGCTGCAAACCCCTTTCTTTTTATATCATGTCATCCACAATATTTGTAGCTTTGCTTATCATATCCTGCAATATTTAACATATGTTAGATATTAACATGTATTAGATATTAACATTTTTAACTAATATAATTCTCAAATGATACTTTTCTGGTTTCATTGAAAAAGAAATTCATACCAATATATTCAAATGATACTTTTCTGGTTTCATTAAAAAGAAATTCATACCAATCTATTCAAATGGAACTATCATTAACCCAACACACACAAATAAACAAGATCATATTTAACTCATCTAAGATTTAACATACCACCTCCACATCTTCTTCACTGTTTGAAACCGTTTCAGGTACCGTTTCTTCACGGTTCGAAACCGTTTCTGTTTCATCTCTTTTACGTTTCTGTCTCACGTAAGTCTTCATCACCGGTTGTAACCTCTCCTCAGCATCATATTTGGTCAGAATTGATTGATCTTCTTCAGAAAGCACAATGTACTCTTCAACATGAATATCTTCTTCATCTATACGCTGGACCAAGCGTATTTCTTATTCATTATATGGAAACAAGAAGGATCCCTGACGGTGACCCACATTCATCTGCAAAACACAAGAAAAGTTATGGAACTTTTTTTGATTTCATCAAAAAAAAAATCATCTGGAATAAGGTGGAATTAAATAAACTATGGAACATTTTTTGGTTCCATCATTTGTTTTCATTTGGAATAAGGTGGAACCAAATAAATGATTGAAATTTTTAATTCTCAGACATTAAAAATTATAAACAAACAAGAACTAGTGTTGCTTTTACCTTTGAGAAAATTTCTAGTTTATTGCTAAGATCATCAAAATTATTCACTATTGCCTTGCTTATTTCATCTAGGTTCCATCTAGCGAACCTTGCATACATGTCGTGCCCATCCTGTCTCAAGGTGATGTTTGACATCTCGGAAAACCAATACTGAAAAAAACAATACACAACATTCAAATTAGTAATCAAACTCGGGAAAAATAAAAAAACAAACAACTTATGAATCAAAAGAAACAAAAATTAACTTACCAATGGGTAAATGACGCAACCTGATACATCATCAAGTTCTTCAGCTTTTCTTATCGACTCAATTAGATACTCATGAAAAACATCTGGCCAACACATTTTATTCATCTCAAATACTTGGTACAAATATTTTGAAGTCAGATTCTGCCCACCTTTGTTTGGGACAAATATCGAAACCAAGATATAGAGGACGTATAGCTTGACGAAGTCTTCAGCTTTGGTTTCATATGCTACAGTTTCCATCATAGCTTTCATAATATCAGTTTTCCTCATCTTTTTATCTCCCTTAAAATACTCGACCGCAAACATATTCACCTTTTTCTTCAGCTCATCATCTTTGGCTATATCTACATCCTTCATCATTTGTAGACCAAAAATCACAGCGAACTGTTCAGGTGTGGTCTGCAATATCATATTCTTTGTTCTCATTAACTTGAAACAATCTGGTTTCACACGCTTGACACTTTTATAATATGACCCTAAGATCATCTGAATTGCTTTTGTCATTTTCTTCAATTTTTCTTCTTGTTCCTTCGTAGAACGGTTTGAAGAAACGCCAAAATGGACAAGCAACAAGGGCCTTCATGTGTTGTTCCTTTTTCTATATCAAAGCTTTTATGTTAGGTGCCTCCGCACACAAATGATGCAACGAGAACTTATACGGTTATGTAAGTCTTTTTTTCCCTGTTGTTAAACCATAAGTAAACCATAAGCACAAACAGAACTTGTCCCAACCATACAGTGAAGATGATGAAACCAATTTTGTTTCCATCGAAATAGGCATTAAGTAAAAAACACCAACAGAGTTGGTCCCAACCATACAGAGAAAGATGATGAAACCAATTTTTGTTCCATCAAAATAGACATTAAGTAACAAACACCAACACTGTTGGTCCCAACCATACAGAGAAAGATGATGAAACATGTTTTGGTTCTATCAAAATAGCCATTTTAAGTAATAAATAAGGTGAAAACAGATGAAGCCTAAAACCATGGTACAAACAGATGAAACCAAGATGAAAATCAGTGAAACCTAATTACAGAAAAATGTAATTGAAACCTAACTATGAAACCGGTGATTTCGAAACAGATGAAACCTCATTACCCAAATTCATTGATGAAACCAAAATTGTGAAACCAAAAATCATAGATGCATGCTGATTTTCAACCATAAACAATCACTGAAGAAAAATGAAACCATGTCGATTTACCTTTTGGAGAATCTTATTTCTTAACTGTTTTATTAAGTTTTCTGTTGATATTTTTATCTTTTTTTTTCTCTTGTTTCTTCATTTTTAATGATGTTCAGTTATTTTGTTTCGATGTTAGGTTAGGTTGAAATTGTTAAAGAATATAATAGACAGATCTGAGTTAATAATAGATGGAGGATGTGGGAAACTGAATAAATATTCTGATGATGATGAACAACCGTTTGAGAATAGAAATTCAGTTTTTGATTCTGATTCTTAATGTACTGGTGGTGATGGAGATGATGACGACGAGGATGATGATGACGATGATGACGATCAGGATGATATGGATGAAGATTAAGATGATGTTGTTTCAGGAGATTTTTCTGGTAATTTCGAAATCGGGGAACGGTTGAAATTCTGGAAGTGGTTGAAGAGGGAACTAATTTCGTTTCAAATTGAATTAGTGAGAAACAAATGAGAATGAGCGGTTTTATTAAGGGTAGTTTAGACAGTTAGTTTCAAATGAGTTTTTTGTAAAAAATTTGTTTTGTTGGACTTTTTGTTGTTGGATAGTGACACCTTTGGGGTTATAATCCACGGTCTGTTATTAAAATAAAGTAAACTATGTGACATCATGTAAGTATAGTGAATTTTCTAAAAATTTTGAAGATTTTGATAGTAAACCATTTTTCAAGATTTTATATCAAATTTTGCTAAATTAAATTAAAGGAAGAAGATAAATATAGTAAATTTACTAAATTTACTAAAATTTAAGAAGATTTCAATGGTAAATCTAGCAAATTCAGGAATGCCTTGCTTTTTTTTTTTTTGAACCATATGACATATCTTGCCGATGATAAGTCTTACCACTTTCTAAGATGAGATATTTAAAACATATCTATTCTCTTGTAAATAAAATCTATAGATTCTCACTCATACAGAAAACGGTGTATCCCTGTAATAGTGTTGGAATATACTTTGCAATATTATGATAAATTTTGTTGTTTTTTTTGTAGCAAAAATTTTGGTAAATGGTTTATAACTTTGATAGAAAAGATTAGGTATAAAAACGTTAATTTAGACTCCTTGGTTTTTACTTTTTGACCCCTCTATTCGGACTCTAGATAGGCTTGCTTTTATAGACCTACAAACCATCTTAGATACATGGATTGTATCCATTAGGGAATGGGATGCAATTTGAATTAAACTCAGGAAAACAGGTTTCCAGTACTCTACGCTTAAGTAATTTTCTTTCCTTGATTAATCTATAACCTAAAAAATACTATAGTAGTTATTTGGGAGCATGACGTTGGAAATTCTTACCTGCAAATCAAAAGACGTGACCATTGACATTTTTGTTAGGTCTTATTCAAAAAATTCTCATTAGTTTATCCGACAGTTGATATGCCGTTTGATAATTTCCGTATAGTGTATTATGTTTTCTAATTCCCATAGTAGCAATCACACTCTATGATATAGTCTATCACCCATCTTGAAAATCTTGAAAATGATATTGAGTGTTCCCATAGCCCTTGCTCTAACTTCCGCACTAAGAAGTGAAAATAACGAAATTAATAAAACAATACCAAAACAAAAACAAAAAATATCATTATAAGTTCGAGTGAGACTGAAATTAAAAGATCTCTGTTTGAACCATAGTTTCCAAATTTCTGATGATTTTTTGTTTCATAAATTGACATGTGCAGTGAAGAGCTAGAGCTATACACGAAATAGCAACATTATAAATATACCTGTGAACATTGGCTAAGCAAATTTTGTTGGACCCCCTACACCAAAAGGAAATTGCAATAGAAAGATTAAAGCTTGCACAACACAACTAAATGGTTACTTACCTAAACCTAAATGGTTTCTTACCTAAAATGTTCGCAGCGGAGTTATTTTTTCCCTAAGGAGTAGATCCTGGATTTTTTATACGTAAAAGTAAGGAAAACTCCGTGTTGAGGTGCAATCGAAAGCCGAAGCCCACACTTAAGTTAGACGTATTACCTGTGAGAATCCTAAGCATCGAACACGTAACCTTTTAACATGAGTCAGATGCGCTACCAATGCACTACAGATCCGTGGTTAACCAGTTCAGAAGATTTCTTTTTGACATTTTATTACTATTTTGAAATGAAGGGCAAAGAAAAGTGGAAGAAAAAATAAGATAAATAGCTAGCACAAAGAGTTCAAACAAATGTTATCATCAAAATTAACCTAAACTTGGCATTTTCACGGCGTTCTAATACGTGTAATGTAATATTATTGTAAACACCAATATACATCATCTATCAAAGAGTTATCTATTGATTTTCATTTCACCTCACCGTCATTACTCTGGTTTTTGTTATACAGAATGATTCCACATCATGACTCTGGTTCCATTTTTACAGCATCTTCTAAGCTAAACATATAGCAATTCAAACCAATTACACCACATAATTCATAGATTTCCAGGCATAATTACTACCTTAATCGATAGGCATTATAACTTTAAAATATTACTTAAAGAGATGAATGATTTTTTATTGTCGATATACTATCATATAAAAAAATATTAATATAGCTCTCGAAAGTGGTATTAAAGAAGAAAAAAAACTTTTATGTTTACAGTTTCTACCCATATGGAGTCGAGACCACTCCTTTTGTTGATACATTCAAACCACTTATGAGAGAGACACAAACATTAAAAAATCCTGGCATGTTTGAGGGCTATAAAAAATTAATTTGGGGCGACTAATAAAACAAAATAAGGTCATTATGAAGTAATATCAGTACACCACTTAATATTTTCTTTAATGTCTAATCTGTCCTTATTTAATTAGTATTAATGTTGATTAATTAGTTTATTAATGTTGGTTATAGTTAGTGTTAGATGAGGAATTTGAGTTATAGTTTTAGAATAGAAATAGAGAGTGTTTTAGAAAGAAGGCTGATATAAGGGCTCCAAAATCCTGGAGGGGCTCCTCTAATAAGACGAAATAGAGACATTTTGAAGTAAAACTCAAAAACCCCTTATCCATAATATTTTCACAATGCCTAAACCACCCCTGATTAGTTAATCTTAATTACATTAATTAATTAATAAATTTAGATAATCATGATTAATTAAACATAATCTTTTACTTAATCAAATGATTTGAATTTATTTTTTTGAATTTATGTTTGGTGGGAAGAAAAACTAGATGAAATGTAAGAAAATTTTGTCGTTTTTTTTTTTAAACCCTAGATTTTGATTCGATCAACCATAGTAGCATTGAGAATACCTCTAGCTTAAACTCTTGGTATTTTTATGGCTCAAATTTGATGAAATCACGATTTGAAAGTGATTTTTGTTATTCAGAGAAACTTACGGTTGAGTTTCATGTCGAACCCAACCGTAACACCAAGAACACCCCAAATTTACGGTTGGGTTTTCAACTAAACCCAACCGTAACTAATTTGTTCTTCATATTACGGTTGGGTTATTAAACAAACCCAACTGTAACTTCAAATGTAGGAGATGAAGATTCAATTAAGATTTACGGTTAGGTTTTCAACCAAACCCAACCGTAACTAATCTTTAAACCCCAATCGTAAAACTAGATAAATATATTTTAAGAATTTTTAATTTCTATCTTGTAGAGAATTGAAAGAAGAAGCTAACCCAAAAAAATAAGGTCAATCGGACATCGTATGAAGGAGCTATGATCAAAACGGTGAAATCTATTTGTATCCAGGAATATTTACGGTTGGATTCGTCAATAAACCCAACTGTAAATTTGGGCTCAATGAAGCACAAAAATCTCAAATTTACGGTTGGGTTTATTGGCGAACCCAACCGTAAATATTCCTGGATACAAATAGATTTCACCATTTTGATCATAACTCTTTCATACGATGTCCGATTGACCTCATTTTTTTTGGGTTAGCTTCGTCTTTCAATTATCTACAAGATAGAAATAAAAACTATTAAAATATATTTATCTAATTTTACGATTGGGGTTTAAAGATTAGGTACGGTTGGGTTTGGTTGAAAACCTAACCGTAAATCTTAATTGAATCTTCATATCCTACATTTGAAGTTACGGTTGGGTTTGTTTAATAACCCAACCGTAATATGAAGAATTAACCAATTACGGTTTGGTTTTACCTTAAAACCCAACCGTAAGTCGAAGAAAAATGAAGAACACCATTTTTTCCATAGTTACGGTTGGATTTTGCCTTAAAACCCAACCGTAAGCCATCCCTTGGAGCATTGAGTTTTAAGGTCAAATTTGGGTTTCAAAATAAAAAAAGTGAACTTATTCAATCATTTTAACTAGATTGAAGGTAAATTGGGTCATTCAAACAATGAAAAACTAAAAATCACACAAATTAGAGAATCCAATTTTGTGGTATCCAGTAGAATTTACGGTTGGGTTTTGGGTTAAAACCCAACCGTAACTTATTGTGTTAGTTTTTGTTACAATTTCAACATGTATTTACGGTTGGGTTCTGCCTAAAAACCCAACCGTAATATGAAGAATAAACCTTCCCCAGATTTACGATTAGGTTTTCAACCAAACCCAACCGTAACTAATCTTTAAACTCCAATCGCAAAATTAGATAAATATAATTTTAATATTTTTTATTCTATCTTTTATAGAATTGAAAGACGAAGCTAACCCAAAAAAAATAAGGTCAATCGGACATTGTATGAAGGAGTTATGATCAAAACGGTGAAATCTATTTGTATCCAGGAATAGTTACGATTGGGTTCGCCAATAAACCCAAGGAATAATGACTGGAATGCCCTAATTTGGAGGGGTCAAGTCTCATTTCTGCCCCGACGAAAAAAAATAAACAAAAATGCCCCAATCTGTTAGTTTTGGTTAAGTTGAAGTTTTTTTGCATATTTTTGGGGCATTTTTGCTTATTTTTGCTAACAGATTGAGGCATTTTTGTCCCAACTTAACCGAAAAATTAACAGATTGGGGCATTTTTGTTTGTAAGGGGGCCCCCGCGCGCCCCCAAATTGGGGCATTCCAGTCATAACCCCTAAACCCGACCGTAAATTTGGGCTCAATGAAGCCCAAAAATCTCAGATTTACAGTTGGGTTTATTGTTGAACCCAACCGTAACTATTCCTGGATACAAATAGATTTCACCGTTTTGATCATAACTCCTTCATACGATGTCCGATTGACCTCATTTTTTTGGGTTATCTTCGTCTTTCAATTCTCTACAAGATAGAAATGAAAAATCTTAAAATATATTTATCTAATTTTACGATTGAGGTTTAAAGATTAGTTATGGTTGGGTTTTGGCTTAAAACCCAACCGTAAGTCTGGAGTGAAAGTTAGAGAGTTTTACGGTTGGGTTATGGCTTACAACCCAACCGTAATATCCTTAAATATTCATCTTCTACTCTACAGTTTACGGTTGGTATTGAAGAAACCCAACCGTAATACTCAAGAACATGATATATTACGGTTGGGTTTTACACACGAACCCAACCGTAATACTCAAGAACATGATATATTACGGTTGGGTTTTACACACGAACCCAACTGTAATATGAAGAACATGTATATTACGGTTGGGTTTTACACACGAACCCAACCGTAACATCAACTGTGTCCAATTTTTTAAATCTAAAAACACGATCAAACATGCCAATCAATCAATTAGAAGTTATAAGAATAACATGGGTTTTGTTCAATTCCTTAGATAAACCATTGGTGGTTGTTGCGGTGATTGATTTTGATTTTGATCACCGATTTCTTGATTAATATCTTGATTAGATTCAAAAGAGGAATGTTGATTGCCATCACTACTACCTTCTACCGCATTATTATGATTCTTCATCACGAATTGTTGAGTTTAATCGATGAAAATTTTTCCGAATCGACGATTAATCGAGAGGTTTTTGAGATTTTGAGTTTAATGAAATGATTAGTGTTTTAATGTTGTTTAGGTTTTAATTGAGTAAAGGGTAAAATGGACATTTAATTTTGCCCCTAGGACACCCCTTAACGAAAAATTGGGTCAGCTCGTCTCCACTTGGAGCCCCTCCAAGATTTTGGAGCCCCTATATCAAGCTTCTTTAGAAAAGAAGAAGAAGAAGAAGAAGAAGTTTGGAAAAACTAGGTTTTACCTAAAATCAATAACAAACATGGATGAGTATGAGGAAGAAGGTGAGAAACATCATGAATAACATAATATTGAAGGTTCAAACACGTTTAGCGATGACTATTTTGGATATTTGTTGGATGATCCAAATTTTAGTGTGGAAGAAAACCTAGACGACGATTTAGCGAGAGAAAACGATAAATCACATCAAAATGAAGATAATAATGCATCAAACAATCAGGTATTGTGTTAAGAAGCTCAAAAACCCACTATGTATGCGTTTGTATGTGATCGGTAACAAAAAAAATTCATTTTTGCATGCATTTAATGCCATGGACATCCCAGAATAGGTAGAATAATGGAGTACCATAATCTACCGATTATACTCTTGCTCCAAAATAATGATATAATCGGTAGTCTCATGAAGATTACTTACTACCGATTATACAAAATCCCCAAATTGAATTTTTTTTGAATTTCTGTTTGCATAATCGGTAGTCTAGGAATACTTATTATCTACCGATTATGTTAGTCGCCCCAAAAATGAATTTCTCCAAAACCTACAAATTTTTTATTTTGCAAACTTTATAATCGGTATTTGTTTAACAAATTAAACCTCCAATTATACTTGTTTTTGTGTACAGAACTTGACTTGATTTCTTTCTATAATCGGTAGTAAAGGAACATAATTAACTACTGATGGTTGATAATCGGTAGCACGGGGATATTATTATCTACCGAATGTTGTTAATCGTTAGTAAGGTAACATAATTAGCTACCGATTATTATTGTCTAACTCATTGCTATTTTACGTAGATTATTGAATGAGTTAATCCTGTTTCATACGAGGGTCCTGATACTTCCCTACACTATGCAAATAATTTGTTACGCTACCTACCCACTATTAACTTGTTCTAAGAATGTATGTTACATGGTTAGGCTTATGATATTTGTTTTGTTATATGCGCATTAAGACATTTAGAAGTAAGGCGGAGGCAAAGAAATGGCTAATCAACAAGGAAAAAGAGAAGATGTGCGTTGTAGTTCAGAATAATTACGTGAGAGTTGATCGATTTGAAATGATTTGTGAGAAAGCTGGTGAGCGAAAGAGTCACGTGGGAAAGGATCGTAAATACGTAAAGAAGACGGAGAGGATATACCGCGGTAATTCAAAGAAGATTGGATGCCCATTTAAGATTATCTTCCGTAAGCCCGGCAGTAAGAAAGGTAAAGTATGGGTTATGTATAGAGTTGTTAATGGTCGTCACAACCACGAAGATCCGGAAAGTCTTGTTGGGCACGTAATGGTTGCCAAGTTAAAACCAAAGGAAGTGGACAGGCCCTGTCAAGCAGATTATTAACACTTTCAACTATGATGCAGGCTCAAAAAGACAAAGGAAGCCTAAAGTTCATTTTGATTTGTGAGTTTAATGTTTTATGAATGCTAAGAAACACATGGATGGTTGGTTTGTCGGAATTTTTTTGGTTTAACTTTCATTTTAAGACAATACTATTAATTAGTTTAACTTTCAATTTGCTTTGTTTAACTTTCAACTTCAAATCGACACAAATTTTTTTGTGTCAAAACAGGTACAAAACAGGTCCAAAACAGACACAAAAAATCAGTCAATTTTTTTTTGTCATTTTTTTAAAACTAAGGGGTAATAAGATAAATTCGAAAATGTTAGGGTTTTTTATATTTTCAAAATTTTAAAAAAATTTGACCGTTAGATCGTAGATGACACGTGTCGACAATCTATAAATTTGGAACTTGTGGGAATCAAAATTATAAGACAGGGGTAAAATTGTCCGAATTTGGCATGTGTGGTCTCACACATGTGCATTTTTCATCACTTAACGGCCAAAATGGATGTCTGGGACATATTCCTTAATTTTTCCGTTAAAAGACATATTCCCAAATGAGGGGTATAATTTGGGACATGTTCCCAATTTTCCCTAAAAATATCAATTATCTGACTCTGCCATTACTATATCCCTGCACGAAAATACCCTAATGGTAACTGTATCGACAATTACTAAGGATCCTAACATAAGCACATTCAAATACTGTGATTATTTGGTCATTACCTAGCAAACCACGATACCAAATTACTCAAGAAAAATAATTATGGAAAAACTAAAACTTATGGTCTTTTTCTTGCTGGCTACATGGGGACTTCACACTTCTTTTGGGAGCCTGCAATGCAAAACATAGGTTAACATCTTACGATGATACAAAACATCTGTATCTTAACAAAAAAAAATGATAAAACCAAAATAGCACTTCTATCATGATTGAGGTGTTCAATCTTACACTAAATCATATCTTGTAGAGTATAGATATATATCTATATACCCAAAATACTCAAATATGCAATATACGTTATATTGGATGGTTGTCATTTCTTTCGGTTTGGATCCTCCCTCACCCCTCCAACACCCATTATCGTCACTAAAACACAACAAATAGCAACTGCAGTTGGCCAACCGATGAATCTGGCTACATCTAATATTTGCAACCATACCGGTATCCTTAGTAGTTGGCCTCGGAGCACCGCTGAAGTATGATGCGAAAAAGAACACAATAACCCTCCAACCACTTTTCAAACCCATAACATCACTGCAAATATAATACTAACTCAAACATTAAAAGAACATATAATGGGCCACGTACTTATCATCAAAGGAATCTAAGCTGAGAAAACCAAAAATAATACTCCTTCAGTTTCGGAAAAAAGTTACTTTCTCTTTAAATTTTTGTTCCATCAAAATTGTTACTTTTATTTTTATTAAGACAAACTTTCAAAACTACTTTTTTTTTAAGTTTCCTCATTTCTCATCATCTTCTTTATTTGAGGTTAAATTTGGAAATAAATTATAAAACTACTCTCTTTTATCCTTGTCTTAATAATTGTGCAAATAAAAAAGGTAACTATTTTCCTGAAACAAAGGGAGTAGTAATGAAAAACAGAACTGTATTGATAACAGTTACCTTCTTCTCTAACTGAAGCCGTATCTAAACCATATTTTTTCGTTGCTCTAACAATTGCAAAATCAACAATTCCACGACACGTAGAACAAAAAAATAAATTCAGAAAATACTGATTTACATAGGGTAAGACTAAAAAACAGAGATAAATAGAAAAATGAAATGTGTACTAACCTTGAATTTGCTATTAATTCTGGCTAAACCAACAGAAGCAGAGTCTCGGTGAGTACCTATCAATCTTTGACATTGAATCAAAGTTTTTTTTATACAGAGATAAATAGAAATCAGTAGCAAAGTTCCCCCAAAAATGTCAGCAATTCAGACGCGTCAATTTAATCTGTAGTCGGAAATTCCAGATTCACGTGTATGTTCAATCCCAAACTCTTTACTGCGAGAAGGTATAATCAACATCTTCAAAACAAAAAAAAAAAGAAACAAACAAAAAAACAACAACAAAAATACCAAAAACATGATTTAAACGAAATCAAGGAAGGAAAAAAAAAACAAGAATACATAAAACAGGGTTTCACAACATTATACCTTCTGTGGATCTATTAGTATTACCCAGGACCTTCAATAAGAGATTCAAACCTCGCCTATCCATCAATAAGACATGTACAAATAAAAATTATTGGTTATCTAAACATAAAAATCATGGATCATCGAGATTATTAATAATTTTTATCATAGAACAGAATCCTACCAATTTTTTAATACGAACAAAGACTTCAAAGCAAGATAAAGAATCACTTGAGTTGTTTTCAAAAGAAAAAAGCAGCGCCAAAGACCAACTGAATACACTTTTGAAGATACCTGCAACATAAACGACAAACATATCAGAAAAACATCAAACCAATGTGAGCATTCATAGAACAAAGGCCTATAAAAACAAAAATATCACGCCACCATCAAAAGAGAGAGGTGACGGAAAATCAATGGGTTTGGCTTTTGCTCGGACATCATATATATAGATACAAACACTACGAACACTCTTAAAAAAACTCTTTTCAGAAATAATAATAATTGATATCTAGAAAATTAAAATACGACTAATTAAAATTTATATTTTATGTTTTATTATGGAATGAACAATATAAAAAATAAAAAAAAAATATGGAAATAAAATCAATAAAAAATAGCCGTTATATTTTTGAATAGCTGCATTTATAGGCTGCAATAGTTTTGTCCAAAAATTCTATAGAAAATATTAAACGTATCAAGATAAAATAAAAATAGAAATCTTCTTTATTGTATTTATTATTATTTATGGAATGAATAATATTAAAAAAAATATGAAAATCAAGTTTAATATTTTTTTATTATTTTAATTTTTTATGTTCTTTTTTTGTATTAACTCGTATCATTCAAACTCGCTTTAGATTTTCATTTTTGCTTCAATTTTTTGTTTCAAATGCTAATAATTTTTTTTTTCAAATGCTAATGATTTTATAATTTTTGACTATTGAACAGGATCGGTAAACAATTATTCATAAATGAGAGATAGTCTGATTCAAAGGTTAGTATACCCATAATAAATTGATCAATTTTAATTTTTTAAATTCTCATTGGAAGTATAATTAATAAGAATAGTTTATTTTGAAGTTCTAATTTATAGAATGGAGTTGTAATTATGAAAATATTGATTTTAAGAAGTGACATTGGACTTTTTTTTATATAATTATATGATTGATTCTGTGATTGATTATGTGATTGATGCATGATTGATTTGATTTCTTGATTTTTATAACGAAATCGTGATGAATTTTTTTTAATGTATTTTTGGCAACACTCGAGATAATTGTTTTAGGAAACTAAAAATTTGTTTTTCAAGAAAAAAAAATTTGTGGAGCCATAAAAAAAATTTCACGTTTTTTATTGGGCCACGTCAAATAAATTTCCTTTCAAAAGCTTGGTAGGACCAAAATCAACCAGAAACTCCGATGAATCACAAGCTCCGGTGAATGAAAGCGCTTGAAAAAACTCTGTTATTATATAAATAAAAATATAGAGAGAGAGTCACAAGCCGTAAACGGTTGGATTTTTTTTATTGGATCAACCACACATATGGACATTCTATTCGGATCCGACCCGAATTCCTAACATGAATGATACAGAAGATGTTAATTAGGTGTTGAAATCCATTTCAATTAGAACAGACACTAATTCTTTATAAGAACATTGAAGTTAAAATTGTGCATATATTGTTTTATAGTTGTTAGTAATTATAGTTATGGCCATGTGCTCTATGTTTTTTTTTCCATGGTAATGATGAAGCTCCAAAACTCTGTTCTTTTTTCTTCATCGCATGGAGAATGTTGATAGATTTGGTGATGACTTAAAAGCATGCTTATAATTCGAACATATTCCTCCCATGGCATGCATAAATAATGGAACCCCGTAGATTTGTGCACAGCTTTTGGAGTACCACTAGTTATTTATCCTTGTATTACGTAATGCTTACTTAACAACCTAGCTAGATTATGAATATATAATATGGAATCAGTTAAGAGTTCATAATCTTAAACCATATTAATTGCAATTCTAATTTAAGAACTAATGATCTCATGAATCATGGTTAAGTCCTTAAGTGGGAAGCTTATTATGGGATTTTCTCTTAATCATCATTAGTGAACACAAAAAGAACAGACAACTCTAGGTAATTCGAAACAAGTGTAGTGGATATATGGTAAGTTGAAGTTGTGTCGGTGAAATACAAATTTTATGTTGAAACCAAATTTGGTGTCATCATTTTTTTACCTAATTTTTATCGTTGAAACCAATGTTTTAGTAATATGGTAAGTTTTTTTATGGTGGTGTTGCTGGTTTGTGGTGGTGGTGTCGATGATAGTGTTGACCGGTGGTGGTGTTTTCCAGTTGATGGTAGTGGGATAATGCTGATGTTGGTGTTGGTGGTGGTGGAAGTGGTGTTGGTTGTTGGTGGTGTTGGTTGGTGTTGGTTCTGGTTCTGGTTTTCGTTGTTGCTTGTGATGGTTGGTGGTGGTGCTCGTTGGTGGTGGATCTGGTGGTTGTTAGTGGTGCTCATTGATGTTGGTGTTGGTGGTGAAAGTGGTGTTGGTTGTTGGTGTTGGCTGTAGTGTCGGTGGTGGTGGGTTGTTGGTTCTGGTTTTTGTTTCTACTGGTGGTGATTGGTGGTGGTGCTCTTTGGTAGTGGACCTGGTGGTTGTTAGTGGTGCTCGTTGGCGGTGGTGGTGGGTGATGGCGGTTCTCGTTGATGGCGGTGGTTGGTGGCTTGGTGCTGTTGTTAGTTGGTGGATGATGGTGGTGGTGTTGCTGGATGATGGTGGTTGCTGTTGGTGAGTTGGTGTTGATAGTGTTGGTGGTGAGAGAGAATAACATATAAAAGTGGGATTGATTTTTATTTTTGTTGGATTGAATTAATGTAAAGGATGGTTTAAGAGTGGGATTAATTTTTTTTTTTGTTGGGTTGAATTAATATAAAGGTAGTTTAGACAGATTTATTCAAATGAAGTTTTTATTTTATTTTGTTTTGACTGGGATTTTAGTAGTAAGAGGTATTAGTGAATGGAGTTTTAAGCCACAGACTATTTCCGGTATAACACATGGCACTACACGAATGTACCGTATTCATATCTCATTTGTTCGATGATCAATAAAAAGATATCGAACTTGGTATGTTGGTAAAATTCTTCCAACTTGGAATATTATTATTTGGTGGCCTTTTATTACATTACATTACTCCTTTATTATGAAAACTGAAAAATTATCCAAGCTTAAAAGTCACTGCGTGTGGCCATTTTTTTTTTACTTGAAGAATGCATTAAACATAAAATTTAATTTCATATTACATTGACTGAGAAAATTTAAAATCAACTTTTATATAATGGAATTCAACTACACAAATACCTCTCACATTATATGTTCCTTCGAATATATTTTAAATATAGAAGTGATCGAATACATTTTAAATATAAAACTGATAAAGGAAGATTTATAGAAAATAAATCAATTATTTTATTATTATTATTTGTATTTTATTAATGCTATTTTTAGTAGAAAATAATTAATTTTCGTATTTATTATTTACGATAATTTTAGATGATTCTAAAAATTTATTTTAAGAGTTTTAATAAGGTAGGAAAGTTGCCTAGAGATAGTAGATACCTTGGGAAACAATTTTTAGGTTTTTGATAAGTTTAAGGTTTGTTTAGTGAGAGTTATCTATATAAAAAACTCCAAAAACGAAAATTATGGAAGTTTTTGATTAATTGAAATTATTTTATTTTCATTAAACTTGTTAGTTTATTTATTTTAATTTTTATTCATTGTTGAGTATACCCCAAAGTCTGAATAATAATCTCATATATATAGTCGTTATTCGTATGAATTAACAAAGTCTAGATAACCCCATAAATTATAGGATATATATTTTTGAAGATCAACTAATTTCTATCGATTCCTATGCATTTTACCGATTACTTTTCAATAATTCTATTCCGCTGCGATTATTATCATCTTTACACGTTTCCGATCTGTATCAAAAAGTTTATTAAAGGTTAAAATTATATAAAAGTATCTCGTCAATTTGGTCGGTCCGTCCGGATTGGATCCGTTTTGAATAAAATTCTATAACAAAAATACTTCCAAGCGTATTTTCTCTCATCAGGCAATGCATGTGCATACAGGATACAGAGTTTGATGTTCTGGTGAGTGCTATTTTTCTGGCTAAGAAAACAAAAAGGCAATGTGTATCTATATAAAATCTATTCCATCTTGAAGAAGGAATAAACAAAGTTTTTTTTTGTAAAGAACTAATAGTTTGCTAATAATAGTTTGTGAAAGATTCTTCAAGAAAACTACGTAACCAGCCAATTACAAACCTCATGTTGGTTAAAAATACAACTATCATTTCTATGCCATCCTTGTAGTAGATACCAAAAACATGGTCAGTTTCTTTAAGTTTCATCCCTGTCTATCTGTCCTTTCAAAAATATCAATTGGTAGAGTAATGCCAAGAGAGGCTCTGGCTTGCAATGGACATGGAATTTGCATGCAAGCGATCTGGGGCCGAATTTTTGTTACAAAGTCTATTCATGTGTGTCGTGTTAATTACGTTAGTTAATGACGAACAATTGAACTGATTGTAGAATGTTGAGCCATACTAGCCACTAAACTCTAAACAAATTTTGGTACATCTATTATTTAGTGAAACAGAGGAGTGAAAAATGAATGCCGGATAATCTCGACCATTCTTCAGCAGTGTGACATCAGAATTCATACACGCAAGTTTACAGCACTGGACATATGCCTGCTAGTATCATATTAACAGCCTTCTCAGGTCCATACTCCATAGTGTCTGCCAAAGAAAAGTTTTTGATAGGATATTTTTGCACCAAATAATAATTAAATTAGAAACAGAATACTGACCCAAATGTCGGCATTAATGTCTGTATCTAATAATTTTAAAAAGAAACTGATAAGTAAAGCTAAGTATCTTAATTATGAACAGCCAATTCAGCCATCAGCATCATTGACCTAATCCCCATTAGTTTACGGGCAACAAATTAGAACGAACAAGAACAAGAAGAACACAATTTAAATGCAAAACAAAAAGAAAGATATCTCAAATCTTAAGATTCAGACAATGTTGAGAAGGAGAAAGAGTCAAACTAAGATTATATAGATTCTTAAAGACATCATTTTCCGCCCTTCAAGTGGGACTTGATAGGAGGTGTTGGAATTTTGCAACAATGAACAACAACGTTAGATGTATCAGATTAATATATATATATATATATATATAAAGAACTGAATTTAAAACAACTCTACCACGGACAACTTCGAGGGCAGAATCACAGGTTCAACAAGTTGTCCTTAACACATTAGTTCGCGGGTATACTCATGAAAAGCAATGCTAAACCCCAACGTGCGAAGATGTGTCCAGGATAAGACTGCCCGATATAACTTGTATTAGCATAATACAAACTACCCACTCTTGAACTTAGCAACAGGGAAGAAAAGGAATTAATCAATCAAAAACGTTTTTGGATCCCCTTTAAATCTGAAAACCGTTTTATATTTATAGAGAAAAGATTAGGGTTTTGGAAACCTTTAGGGTTTAGGATTTCTTGTAAAATAATGGATCATGGATGATGTCTAATTCGTAGGCCCAATACATAGGTAGCCCATTACATAAGTTAGCCCATGTATTATTTGCCCACCCCATTCCACCCATAGTGGAATCCTTCTCTAGAATACCCAATTATGGGACTAAACTAAAGAGTTTCATTCACTCAAGGAAATGAGTGAGCATCCAAGACCAAAATTAATTTAGTTTAAAACTCATTTTCTCCAACAATCCCCCACATGAATGAAATCTCGGTAAAAACGAAAAAATCAGAATGTGGAAAATACCATATAGGCAAAGGTGTCCATGAGGTCTTGAGCCTTTACTTAGTGAGAAGTTACCGAAACTACTTGCTAGAGATAGTGAACGCGATGTCTTGAACTGCTAGCGTTTGATGCAATTTGCGATAACATCCACGCATGATATTCTCCTAGCGTTGCTAAGTTTGTGCCGTTGTGTCCATTTTGGCCCTGGACGTATCCCGTTTCTCATAATGCTCTAAAGAATTCGCTCAAATTCTTATAGGAAGCGGCCCACTTCCTCATTCAGATAGGTGAGTTCTATCAAGAGTGTTACTGCTACACCCCACTTCAATCTAAAATTGAAACCATAGAACTCATTAAGACTTCCTAAAAGTCATCCTTCACATGCAATCACACTATCACAACAATGCACCATAAGGAGGGACAGAAAATGTAATTCTCTTGATAGTGCATATCTTTAATTACCACAACTTAGTTGTCTCATTGAACCTTGATCTTGGGATCTCCAGTCACTAAGGTTGAGTGTCCTTCATGGCAATTTTATTTTATGAGCTTAAGTCCCATCCCCCTCGATGCAATAACAAACTATCTCTAGATTATCCTTTCGTCAAAGGCTCCACTGATTTTTATCTTGACTTTACTAAGTCTACAAAAATCACTTCATTAGAGAGTAGTTGTCTTACTGAATTGCACATACACAATTTTAAATGTACCTTAAGTACTGCAAATTTATGATCATATCATCCCACTAATTCTTCTGGGGTCACAAATGTATTTGTACACCGAATGCAGTGCACATTTACAACACACATTAAACGTATCGAGTTTGACAAAGACCATTTCCGTCAGAATTTCTTCTGGTTCCAATGATCCTTTAGATCATGCGTGTCTACAAAAATTTAGTCTTTTAATCAAATCACAAACATCACATGTTTTCTAGTAGTTGTAAAGCATATAAAGGCATACACAAGATACATGTACTACTTACTAGTACGGTCATTACATCTTCCTCAAAAGATTAGTGTCATATATATATATATCACATATTTGAAATTAAATATATACCTCAAGCATCCCAATTTTCTGGTCCTGTGATCAGAGCAACCCTGTAATTATCCAGGATAAACTGGGAAACATGCACACCTATTTTACAACACACATTTGACAGAAACTATATCATCAAAATTTTATTTTGATTCTTTATGATCCTTTAGACCACTTCAACAACATATTCGTTTCCTGTCAAACTTTAAAAAATAAAAAATTGTTAGTATTTGTAAAACACGTAACAAAGATATGTTTAACATATGCACTGATTTGCTGAAGAAGTCGACGCTTCATTCTCACCTTAGACCCCCACAATTGAGTTCTACAGGGTTGGGCACATATAAGTCTAGGGTCTTCTATGAATCTGCTTGAGAAATCAAACAAACACTTGTTTCCATCTTATACCCCACAGTTGAGGCATAAGGTCCCCAACATTTAAAGTGTTTTGCTAAGAGTTATGCCGGCATTCAAATTTTCCCAGGTCAAACAACATTTGAAAGAAATAATCACCGTGGTATCAATTGATTCAGTAGTGATATTTAAACCATTCTCCGTAATATTGAGTTGAATATAAATTATAGATATCCAAAATGGTGCACGTACCTTAGTAGAGTACAAATTACTCTACATGTTCCGTCATTCGATTGTACCCAAATGGAATCCATAGAAGCTCCATACTGAGAATGTGGTGTCACCGGCTGAATCAAGATTTTTGTCAGCTGCATTAACTCCTGAAATTCCTTGTATTTGATTGTGTCTTTCAAGCGATCCAATATATATAGGTAACCATCTAGATCGAAGTAGGCAAGGTCTCCCTTGTGCAGCCAACCCTCTTCATCAACTGTGGACTTTGTTCCATCAGCGTCATTCAAGTATCCTGGAAATCTTTTATAATGCCAGGTCCACGTAGCCATAATTCACCACTTCTGCATGGGGACAAACATGAACCAGTGTCCCAATGTACAACTTTAGCTTCCGTATTTGGAGCCAACACTCCCACTGAAGTATACTTTTGAAAATATTCAGTATTGAAACCGCGGGTTCCTACAGCAGTGGACTCAGTCATACCATAGCCATGAAAGAATTCAACATGAGGAGAATCTTGAAGAAATTCTTGTATTGTCTTACGACTCAAAGGAGCTGCTCCACATGAGACTTGTTTCAAACTTCCCAAATCACAGCCACCAAGAGCTTTACTCTGGTTATTGCCATCAATATCGGCTGAACAACCTAATGTAAACAATCCCATAACGAACAACGAAATCCCATAAACATGGAACATAGAAATAGCATCCAAATACACATTCTTCGAACTACAAAGTCTACTTTCATATTGCAAAGCTTCAAACCTTACAAAAAGCTCAACTACCGATATCAAATTTCTATGAGATAACATCACCCCTTTACTCAACCCTGAAGTACCAAACGAATAAAGAATCGCTGAAGTATCATCCTGATCAATAATTGGACAAGGAGCTGAACTTGGGTCACTCGAAAGAAGTTGATTAAAAAACGAATGCTCAGGTACTCCTAATGATTCAAAATCCAAAGGAATAACAACCACTCCCAGACTCATTACAGCGGATATCACTTTTTTCTTTGTCAACTCCAATTGTAGGTGACGGAGAAGACATCTTTCTTCTTCCTTGGTTTTCTCTCTCTATGTAGAATTTTCTTTAAAGTCTTAATAACATCTTTAGCTTGCCATGGTGACAATAGCAAAATACAGTGAAACAATGTATCGCTTTCCCAAGATCAATATCTTAAAATTCGAGTAACTGTAGTCGCCCAATTTCAGACTTCCTATCCAAGTATATCCTTCCTTCTCAGCTGGCTGAGTTGTCGCCAGATAGTAAAAGATGCAGGAGTTGTGTGGGTGCAACAGAGTTCAACAGCTAAAAGTTTTAATATCCTAGGGAACAAGTAGTTGATACGAATGTCTTTTTCCATATGCTGAAAAAACTATATCACTACTCGGTACAACCTTATCCATAAGAGATATCTCACTTCTTCTACAAAGACGTATAGATAAGATCCCATGTACAGCAAGCAAGAAGATCCAAGATGAAACTTGATTTCAAGTAACGGAGCGCAATGGTTGTCCGCTTGGAAACCATACGATAAGTTTTTTGGGTCTCTGAAAGCTACAAGGAATTGAATGATGATATCTACAAAGAAAGCAAAGTGTCCAGCAATATCGAGGATAAATAATCTGTCTGGAAAACCCCTGAAGAATCCAAATTCCACTGGAGTAAAGAATGAAGAATAAATTGCCCATATCAGTATGATCCTTATCCATATCAAACACCACCTGTTGTCTGGATGAATGACAAAGCCTCTAATACCGTTAATAACATCCTAAACCACAGAAGCCTCTAATACCGTTAATAACATCGTTCTTTCCCGTTGTTACATGATAAAAGCTAATGTGTTAAGATTGTTGGAATCTTGCAACAATGAACAACAACGTTAGATGTATCAGATTAATATATACATAAAGAATTGAATTTAAAACAACTCTACCACGGACAACTACGAGGGCAGAATCACAGGTTCAACAAGTTGTCCTTAACACATTAGTCCGCGGGTATACTCATGAAGAGCAATGCTAAACCCCAACGTGCGAAGATGTGTCCAGGATAAGACTGCCCGATATAGCTTGTATTAGCACAATACAAACTACTCACTCTTGAACTTAGCAACAGGGAAGAAAAGGAATTAATCAATCAAAAACGTTTTTGGATCCCCTTTAAATCTGAAAACCGTTTTATATTTATAGAGAAAAGATTAGGGTTTTGGAAACCTTTAGGGCTTAGGATTTCTTGTAAAATAATGGATCATGGATGATGTCTAATTCGTAGGACCAATACATAGGTAGCCCATTACATAAGTTAGCCCATGTATTATTTGTCTACCCCATTCCACCCATAGTGGAATCCTTCTCTAGAATATCCAATTATGGGACTAAACTAAAGAGTTTTATTCACTCAAGGAAATGAGTGAGCATCCAAGACCAAAATTAATTTAGTTTAAAACTCATTTTCACCAACATGAACTACAAAGTCAAACTTAAATGGTGAATTTTATTAGACATTTTTTTCCTCTGAACTCCATGTACTGTTTAAAACTTTGTAAGACCCATGACCTTGGCTTTTTAGAGAATCCCGATCATCAAGAGGAACTGAAGTGAAATCCATGTAAAATTTAATAGGTTTTTCTACTACTATTTATAAAATTTACTAACGTAGATATAAGACATTGTCAACGACTAAGTTCCAAGGTTTCCTATATGCAAACTACAAGTTGAAAGATCCCTCAAACAGACAATCGAAAGATCTTACCTCTTCGTAGGTTAACTAAGTACTTGCTCGCCTACTCTAAAAACCTCGTATATATACAAATACAGCATTGAAAAGCTTAGTATCTCTTATATTCTTCATTGATATCTTATTCTACTATCGAGTGTCTTTATGGAATTGAACACTATAAGAAAGAAAAGTAAGAACAAAACAAGTGGAAAAAAAAAACAAAAAAAAAGAACTAATCAAACACCACCAATGACGGTAACTGAGATGTCAATCTCTATGGAAACGCCATACAAGTTTTACAGTTTTAATGGTATTCCCCCATTCCCAGATTAGGACCCAATATACTACGGCCATCTGTGTCAAAATGGCCCCATGACACCTGTCTGAACAGCGTTGAAAAACTGTAAGTGAAGTTGGTGAAGTTGCCAAAGTTGCTGCTTTTGGGTAAACTTGGTGAAGTTAAGTTGTCCATTGTTAAGGTCCGATTCAAACAGCAATTTTCCCAAATTTGAGCAAGCTTAACCTATACCTAATAAACAGCATAACAAATTGCTAACCAGCTAAAAGCATGCAGTTGTACCTACTTTACATGAGCTGCAGAGCAAGGATAAATTAAAATTGAACTTCCTAATTAACAGCTTCTCTAATGTAGCAAATCCTTTCAAGGTTTTACTGGTGAACAAACCCTAGATCTTGTGGTTGATGTAGATACATAGAAGACATGGTACAACCTTGCTAGACTGGGACTGTTCTTTGGTAAGTCTATTAGCTGATAGCAAAAAGAAAAACAAATCAACAACTACTAGAAAGCATGTTATCGTAACAATGCAACTGAATTTAGATGTATGTATAGAAGAGCAATTTCATAGATAATTTTCTAGATTCATGCTGCTCAAACAATAACCATGTCTGGAATTACATAAACATCATAAGCTTAAGAAAATATAGACTAAACAAAATGCTATATTGGACTAGATGACTGCATGTGATGGGGGTGACCGAAGATTCAATTAAATTCAATCTGATTTAGTTTTAACTAAAATATTTTATTTTGTGACGGAAAATAAATTAGGAACATATATATTCGTTACTAATTATTTTTATTTCACATCACAGTTTTTATATGCCATATATTTTAATTTTTTGTTTTAATTTGAAGTAATTAAAGGTGAAATTGATGAAATTCAATCGAAGTAGTTAAAGTATAACTGGAGATCCCAAATCTCTTATTATTACATCAATTGTATGAAAAGATAATTAATTTCGATCCAATTTGATCGATTTGAATGAAATTAAATGAAACCGTTGAGGTGAGGGTTTTTCCAAGGTTTTTAGGTCGAAATAATTAACGACCAATAAAAGTTTTGATCGATTTGATGATGCTTAATGATAGTTGGGGATTATAACTCTTTGATTATCAAATCAATTTAAAAAAAAATGATCAATTCATGTTCAATTAAATCAAATTCATGTTCAATTCCCTAGAAAAAGCAAAACGTGCTATATAAAAAATAAAGAAACTAACATATCTAAGAGAAAAGAGTTGGCTAGCGATATAACTGAAAAGCAAATATGAAATTTAATGATAAAGGTGTTTGTTTGTTCTAGAAAAAAATATTGAATTAAATTTACAATTGCTCAAGCCACCAAACCATGTGATAAGGGGAGAGAGAGTAATCAATATTCAGAAACATAATAGAGAAAAAAATGATCAAGCTCTGCATGCAGCATACCTGCTTACACAAGTCGAGATGGATCAAAACTTGAATACCGAGAAGGCAATAATGCAGAATCATTAATCGTACACAAACTGCACATCTACATGCATATATTTTCTCATTAGTTCGACGATGGATGTCGTAAAATTAGCCAACATGTAGCATTCTTCATGGGTTTTGGCTTCAGAAACAACACCATGAATGACCAGTTTCTTGATATTAGAACATCTTTCTAGCAAACCAGCAACCCAGTGTGAAAACGTATCACTAATTACAGTCCACCCAAGCTCCAACACGACCACATTCTCCAATGGTGATGACCCTTGCAAACCATAGGGAAGAAATCTTTCTCTTAAATTATAACTCAGGGATAGATGCCTTAGCTGGGGAAAGCAAACAGCAATTGTTTCTAAATCCACAATTTCATCCTCATCATCAAACACCACATTCCAGAGCCGAAGCCTCCTCAATCTTGAGGATTTTGAAATCATATGGTAAAATTTGGGCCACATAATTGTGAAATTGCTGACATCGACAATCTCAAGATTTTCCATACTCTCCCCAATATCAAGGTGGATAACACTAACATCATCAATCCTCAGATGCTTTAAGGTCCCTTTGCCAATAAGCTCGAAAAGTTCAAGAGTACAATCCTTTAGCTGTAAACTTTTCAGACTATCAGCCTCCAGGATAAACTTATCCAAACTGATTGCTTCAACATATATACTTTTCAGTGAGGGACTGCTTAACTCCATTGTTGCTTGCGTGTCCGACATGGCAATCTCTGGGTTGATAAGCGCCAAAGCCTCAATCTTAGGGCAAGCACTAAGCAGAAGACTGAGATCCAACGCTGAGATACTTACATAACTCAGAGTAACAGATATCAAGCAAGGGAATTTGTGGTAACTTGGTTCAACCCCTGTGATGGAATTATGAGCCAACGCCAGTGTTTCCAGTTTTTGCCGACCACACTTCTCAAGAATGTTCACATTCGGTGCAGTTCGAACATTGTATAATAAATGGCGCAAGGTTTCCCTAGTATACATGAGCCACGCGATAACTGGAGCAGCAGAGAATTCATCAACGTCATCCATAAGAATTGCTAGATACTGTAACCCCGTTGTTTGAAAAATAGTTTGAGTTATGAGGATCTCTAATCTACTAGTTGTGAGATCTCGATAAACAGGCCAATCAGTAGAGTTAAACAAAAGGGAATGAAGGTGATTCTTGGCAGCTTCTCGCCATTTCCGACATGTTGCAGATGCAATCACTACATCACGGGCAGCACAAAGCCTAGATAGTATGTTTCCTACTACTTCAACAGGCAGGTACTCCATATTCAACAGGCAACAACCGAGAGCAAGCTGCAAAATGTTGAAGTCTTTAGACTGGGTGAAACACCACTTTACATATATGAATTTTACAGACAGCTGATAATGACAATAACTTTAGAGAAAAAAATTCCACCACCTAGTTTCTAACTGAAGATAAAGGAGTCAATACACACTAGATATCAAGACAAAGAATCCCAAAGAGTCAAACAACCGATTCCTGGGTACATTACTCATCCTAGCACAAGTAATTACAGTGATAACAAATGGCAAATAGAATATGGCATGCTCAGAGTTTACATTGACATATTGACTCTGGTTCAATCAAATTAAGTCAATTAGCATCAGAATCAGTCATCATTGAAAGATCAAACCACAGGAAATACTTGACATATATTTCAATCGTGAATTATCAAGAGATATTAACAAACTTATTATCTTTCTCTCATAGGAATTCAAAAGTTATCATCTTGAATCAAAAAGAATATGTTATCAAGACTTATACCAATCATGAAGAACTCAAATGAATAAAACTGAACATAAAAGTTAAAAACCTACTTCATATCTACAAATTCAATATCGGGGCAGTGATCAAACATACTATTTTCATTTGAGATTCAATTTAAATTTCTCAATCTACTAATATTATGTCTAAATATTAAAAATCAAACAAACCCCAGTTTATTAAGAAAATCAAGAATCTGGGTCTCTTACCTAAGAGACAATGAAGTCCAAGATCTAATAATATATCGAAACCCAAAAAGGATCAACAACCAACACCAACTATGAAGGAAACTTGAAAATCTGGCATTTAATAACTGATGAGTACGTAACGAAATGGATCGAAGCCCGAGATGGACAGATCAACAACCGCTAAAATGATGATATATGGCGATGATGAATCGATGATGATGATGGAAGAGAATTCGAAGAAAAGTAGACAAGGATAGAGAGGATGAAGTCCAGAGAGAATTTTAAGAATAAGTGGGTAAAACTGAAAAGGTCAAAGCGTGAGACTGTCTCGCTGGATCTGTCTGCGTATTTTATGTTTTTTAGGTCCTTTTTGTTGTATTTTATCGACTTAATTAGGTTGCAAGCCTTTTCACCTTAAGCTGCTAAGTAATCAACCGAGTAGTAAGTAATATGGTTGTTAGTGCTACACCGATTATAAAGAAGCATCAGTGCAATTACTAACTAAAGAGTTCGCACACAGATGAAAGAATGGGAAGTATTATTGCCTTCTTAGTTTTTCTATACAATCCATACGACTTTCCAAGATGGGTGTATATAGTTTCCATGCTATAGTAATAAGCTTGCCACATGATACAGCAGATGTCATAAAATACATTTGCATGGTTAACGTGTTTATCCAAAACAGATAACATTTATCCCTTTCTAATTTTATCTTGGCTTTGAGGAGAATATCTTGGTCAAGGAAAGGTGAGTCATCCACCGGAACCTTCTCGTAATATAACACTTCCTTTTGGATTATACACCGTTCTAAAATCACCGTCTTATTAAAACTTTGTTAGTAATTTGATGGGATAAAGCCCGAACAAAATATGTTAACTCGTTAAAATTTTGTCAAAAAAATTCGATAAGACAGAAAATGGTCGAAGAAAAAAGAGTACAACATTTGAAACTTTAAAATGATGGTGGTCGTCATGAATTTTCTCCACCTTACAGTTACGAAAGGAAAACTATATGGGACAAAAACTTGAACGCTTGATGCTCTAAATGAGATTGGTCGCCTCTCCAAATTATTATTTTTGTCGAAACTGCGTCAGAAAAACTATTGGGAAAAACCTAAACTCTTGCGCCAGGAAAACCACTGGGGACAAAACCTAAACGCCTAAAACTCAAAAATGCCGACGTCAATGTTCATGTTGCCTCGTTAAAATCCTCGTCAGAAAAACCACGTGGGACAAAATCTGACCAGAGGAAAAGAGTACAACGGACGTCGCCAAATGATGGTGTTGGACACGCATATGCTGCCTCGTTAAAACCTTGATGAAAAAAAAACCTCGGGATAAAAACTTGGCGAAAGAAAAAGAGTACAGCGCGTTTAAGTCCAACTGAAGATTTACGAGTTTACTCCCCCTGAAGTATAACTTTCTTAAAGTGGTTTGTGGTGTGAACATTATACAGCTTTTAAAAAACTGTTTTACAATTTGCATTTTATGGAGGATTCAATACCAGATTTTGTGCCGACTGTACCACCTATAATGTACACCTCGCATATAGATCCTCCATCTATTGCACACCAAATTTCAACTTGGCGCTTTAACTTCAGGCATAACGTGAAAGACTTTATGTAAACTCATTTTTACCGTAGAATCATATATTATCCTTTAATAATATATCCTGCAAAAACAAAGTTAATACAACAAGATAATGCATGTATTATATTCTTACATGGTACTTCTGGATCATAAAGTAATATGTCTACGCACCTGACAGATAGATCGATCATTTTCCACTCTAGGGGATCACATTAAAAATTGTGTTAATTTAGCAGTACAAAAAATATCATGAGTATCAATACTAGATACTCTAGTCTATATAAACAGGTTTTATGCTAGCATGTTCTCAAACTTCAGGTCGAGAAATATTTCAGTTTTACCGGGATATCATATTTTAGTTTGAGCTTGGATTTTAGTACTACTAAGGGCTTTTAAAGAATCCAAAGATGATATCATCAATTCATCCAGATTTTTAGTTCAAACACACAAAGGATTGTTCATACAATTCTCTAATTTGAAGTGGTGATTATGACCAAGTTTCAAGCATGACTTAATTCACGAGGTCAGGTGACTGCCTGATTTAAAAACTCGAATCCTTCAAGGATCAACTATAATCACCAATCACTAGTCATAAATAGATGCAATCTGAGTCCTTCAGGGAGTACCATGCTAAAGTGCATCAATATTAGGAAAATACATCAGTTTTACAGAACCAATCCTGGGGTTCAGCAGGAAACCCTTAAATCGTACTTAAAGCGATTATATTACTCTCTCTGCGCTTTATCTCAAAAATCTATATGTAACATTCAGGCTTCACAATTTTACAGTGTGAGTGGGATCCGAATTTTTGTGCATTTTCTGAGAGATTCCAATCTCTTCCTTAGTTTGAGGGGATTAGCTTATATGCCTACCAATCATGATTTCGATGTTCCTATGCACAGGGGTACATAACCACCATTGTAAAAAATAATCGACAATCATATAAATCCCAAACATTTCTCTAGTACATGCACATTCAATAAAATTTCACAGACTGGTACCAGTGCCACTTCAGGGGAATTCTCATCACCTTATCTTTAATGAGGAGGTATAGGCTTAGAGAATGTGGATCATATTTGATAGTCTCCCACGAGCACTATCTGTAGCCTTTTCAATAGCATTACATAATATAAAGGTGA
Organism: Papaver californicum; assembly: GCA_023531435.1. NCBI lineage: Eukaryota > Viridiplantae > Streptophyta > Magnoliopsida > Ranunculales > Papaveraceae > Papaver > Papaver californicum. Next base: position 601,549 of record JAJJMC010023768.1, on the reverse strand, counting down.
TTGGATTCTTTTATGAAGAATAAATAAGGCAGTCGTTCACACTTCAAACGTGTCTTAACTAAAAACTTGGTCACTGCGAGATGTATGATTTAACCTGCTGAGAAAACTTATCGTATATGTATCCTCAAGCAAGTGACAAACAATATTTTCCAAAAGCTAATGTAACTATGTGTTTTAATCTAGAGTGACTTCCAACACCTCAATTGCATCAAATATCTTGGTGTAAGAAAAATAAAATGAGATAGTTTCACGTCAATCTCAAGTGACAGCCAAACTTTCTTTGATCAGGACGTACAAAACACTTAACCAGAAAACTTATATAGTTGTCGATATTGCTTACTTCAACCTCTTGTTGGTGTCTGTTATCTCTCTGACTTTATGAGAAAACTCCTTAAGTTTGTCAACATAACATGTGCCATCTTCTGGTGGCAGTTTTTCTCCCCCTGGATAAGGCAGGAAAAACCTTTTAGATTATCAACATAATTTACACCAACCTATTATGGTGACTTTTCTCCCCCTGATTAAAGTGGGAGAACCTTATAGGTTATCAATCTTACTCATGCTAAATTCTGGTGGCAAGTTGTCATACCAACGACCTTATCCAGGCCAACTTCTGTTGGCAGATTGTCATGCCAACTTCTGGTGGTATTTTAGTTTTCCTGATCATGGCGGAATTATTATCTGATTTCTAGAAACTTCAGGTTTCACAATTTTGTCCGATTTTCAAGGAAAACTATACCCATGATGGTTTTTGGGTATTAATTCAACACACATAAGGTGTCCCAAAAAAAAATTACAGGCTCGACAAAGATGAGATATTTCACGTCGTTCCTGTTACGGCTTACTTCCTCCCCCTAAAGACGGGAATACAGTCTCATCTGCAGACATTACATGTTCAAGGTTTTAAATGTCTTATGATGAATCAAAACCAACAATATATATAGTTAGATGGCGCCATGGACCAAACACGTAATACGAAATGTAAGGTTGCTTTACAAACCATTATTGATAGTACACAGTTGGTCGAGCAATAAACTAAAAATGCTTTACAAAGAACTTAATTGATACCATGATAAGTTTGCACATGTGTTATTTTGCTCGACATAATACCAACTTAAGGAAAAGCATCAAAAGCCCGTAAATTTACCATCATAATAAATGGACTTAATAGGAAAGTCGATAAAATGGGTATATATGTAACCAAACAATTTGCACAGATAGTTCGACAAATATAATTTACGTGTTAATAAAAGATAAACAAGAGACCATCCAGTGAATGCGTCTATCAATACCTGAAAGTATTGAAAATTGTCCATAGTGCAGGGTGAATAAGCCCTACAAATGCCACCCTAAATCCTCCGTAGGAATGTTGGTGATTCAACGATTTACCATACTGCTTTGTAAATGTTGGGTACTACCAAATGTCTTAGGGAAAAAACAACAAAATTTACATCCTTTTTCAGAAGCTTCCGGTTTTGTAAAGGATGTCCATGAGCATTTTGTGTTGTTCTACTCATCTTGGTAGAACTTGGGTGTTCAAGCTAGTCATGCCTAAGTATGAATAATTCAAGGTCATTAAACTTCTGGTTAATTCAAGGTCATTAAACTTCTGGTTAATGACATCATGAGAATCGATTGTTCGAATTCTCGTATAGCACATCCTGTAAGATAGAGACTTAAACTTCTCTACACCATGCTTCTGGTATATAAAAGAGGAGTAATAAATACTCCATAAAATGCTCATTTATCATTGTAAGGTGGTAAGTGTTGTTACGCCAAATATTTTGAAAACTCGACCGATTCTTCTGGAACCCGGAGTAATATAAGGCGTCAATAGTAATGACTTTTATATCATCAAAATGATACACACTCTTCCAAAGACATCTATCATATTGTTTGAACCCGAAATGTTATTTCACATTTTCCAAAACATCTACAAGGTTATAAAAATGGTTCAAAATTTTTTGTTTATTGTTTTGTTATTTTTTGAGACAGATATATCCATCTTATATTAACACTGAATAGATAACTTCTAGAATATATTCCCTTTGGCACAAGTAGACGAGATAAAAATATTAATGCCATCAAAAAAAATATTTCGTAACCATGGATATTCCTGAATCCAAATATTCTCGGAGACCACTTCCAGGGTCCGTATTTTATGGATTACTGCTGGAACCCTTAGTATTTGGAATACTATAGGAATTTATAAATTTTATGTCAGACCGCTGCAGGGGTCGACAACATCTCATGGATTGCTTCGGAAATCCATTATTACAAACACAAATAATTAAAGTAAAGACGTACATAAAAATACACATTTATGGCACTAAAATAATATCAATAAATCTCCATTTTCGTCAGCATTAGGTTCGACGAAATATCAATTTACAAATGTGCATATGGACATATTCTTTAGGAAAAATTGCCTCAACATCAGTAACGGGTTATTTCAGGAACCACTGATATAGACCGGCTAGCACTTCGTTACAGGTCACTTCTGGGATCGATCGATTAGCGGAGCACGTATTTGAGTCCACATGATGCCACACAATATTCCAGCTTTTGGTGGAATAGTTTCTAATTTTCTGGAGATTATTGAAGTCAAGAAAAATAAATTTACACTGTCCTTCAGGGATGTGATAATTTCTCGTTTTACCGGTATTAAAACCGTTAGTACCATAATAAATGATAAAGAAAATTAATAAAGTTCAGGAAGTTACAATATTCCCCTTTACCATACTTACCAATATATACAAATTAACATTTATATTCTTCTAATATATATGTCCCTAATTAATATAAGATTCAATAAAGATTGAACCCTTAATCCTTTATGATACGACCACAATAAAAATTATAAAGGTAAGTAATAGTAATGACGCAACAAATTATCCTGATCACAAAAAAAATTAATAAAAATACAACATAAAAGATTAGAAAAAAAATATAATAATTTTTATTAATCGACGATGTCGTTTTCCGTCAATGGATCATAAAAAATCCGTTGTAATAGTAACTTAACCGTCAAGAGCTCTTCGTACTGATAACTGTTGTATTTTATCGACTTAATTAGGTTGCAATCCTTTTCACCTTAAGCTGCTAATTAATCAACCGAGTGGTAAGTAATATGGTTGTTAGTGCTAAACCGATTATAAAGAAGCATCAGTGCTATTACTAACTAAAAAGTTCGTACACAGATGAAAGAATGGGAAATATTACTGCCTTTTAGTTTTTCTGTAAATCCATACGACTTTCCAAGATGGGTATATATAGTTTCCATACTATAGTAATAAGCTTGCCACATAATACAACAGATGTTATAAAATAAATTTGCATGGTTAACGTGTTTATCCAAAAAAATACTCCCTCCGTTTTAGGAAAAGAGTTACTTTTCCTATTTGCACAATTGCTAAGGAAAGATGAGAGAGAATAACTTTTGTAATTTATTTCCAGATTTACCCTAACAAAAAGTTTAATACTACATATATCTTTATGATGAGAATAATAACATTTCTTAAAATAATAAGGGTAGTTTTGAAAGTTTGTTATATTGAAAATGAAAGTAACTCTTTTGTTGGAACAAAAATTTAAAGAGAAAGTAACTCTTTTCCTGAAACGGAGGGAGTAACATTTATCCCTTTTTAATTTTATCTTGCCTTTGAGGAGAATACTTGACTTGGTCAAGAATAAGTGGGTCATCCACCGGAACTTTCTCGTGATATAACATTTTTGCTAATATTTTTGGAACCCTGGTTATTAGAAGGCCAAAATCTTATAAAAGGCCTAATTTTATTAATTTTGAATAAAATTAGAAATCTATTATTAGGATTGTATTATTTATGTTTTAAAAAGTGCATAGGATTCAAATATCCTAAATATAGATAGGGAGGATTTAATAACAAATGTCAAAATTATTCTTTGTATAGTCTTATTAATATACCGTTTTTTAAATAAACTTAAATCTAATTGAAATACAAACAAAACCTAATTCTAATTATCCATTTCATCTTTCGTATTTTTTTTCTTCTTCTCTATTTTTTCATCTTCTCCATTTTCCCTCTACTCTTCAAATGACGATTAATTGCTGATTCTCAAAATTATTCATCGCCGATGACACTTTTTCTATAAAATAAAATACGGTAAAAGCAACTGAGTAAAGTTAATACTCATAATCTAAGAGGAACAAGAGAAGCAGTTAATCAATCAAGTTCGAGTTCAAGTTCGGATGAAGACCTCGAATCACAAGATGAAGCAGAGAAAACACCAGTTAGTCCGCCAACAATGACTTATATAAGGTAGAAATCAAAATCCCGCCACTTTTTGTTGAATTTGATTGCATAAATAGGTTAGAATATTTGATAAAATCAGGGTTTAAGATTTGTTGATTTCCTAACCGTAGACACAGTTATACGGTTGGGAAATGTTGTACTCCCAGTCGTAAAAGAGTTTTTTTTTTCACCTACGGCTGGAAAATTATGAAATACCAACGGTAATTGAGTAACTTTTGTTTCTTACTGTTAGGAATTGATGAATTCCTAGCCGTAAATGAGTATATGTAGATGTTTATGTCTAGGTCGATTTTCAAAAATCCAGTCGTAAGTGTAGTATTTACCAACTGTAAGATGTGTTTCCTAGTCGTAGGGAAAAAAATCTCAACCGTAAACAATTATTCCTAGCCGTAAGTGACCCAAAATTTCAGTTACAAATTTTTTACATTTTTATGGCTAAGTCCATGCTTTGAAAAGCCAACCGTAAGCATAAATTTCCCAACCGTAGACCATGTTTTCCAGACTTAAACTAAACTTTTCCAACCGTAAGTAAAAAAATTCCCAACCGTAAAGCTTATTTTCCATCCTAAGTGACCCTGAGTTTCCTGTTTTAAAATTTAAAATTTTTAGTTTGTCAGTTTTTGAGCTTTTTTTTCTTGTTATTTGTATTGAACATACTTCTTAATTTGTTTTAAGAATCGACCAAAGGACAAGAAAAGGAGAACACAAGAAGTAACACCAAGACATTAGCCGACTCCAACCCCTCTTCACAACAAACCATTGGGTATAGTAAAAAGGAACCAAGGTGCACTTGTCATTTGGGAACCAAGAGAAGAAGAAAGCGAACGTGAACTTGTGGTTTTTCAACGACAAAATCGAGGGGATAATAAGACCTAAGAAGAAGATAGGGGAGAAACAAGTGTCCATCCATCGATTGATCCCTCCAAAACTAAATTCAAAGGAAAGTAGAAGAAGCCACTTCTAACTATAACAAAACTAGTTAGTGAAGGTATAGCGTTTTTGCCCGACAAGGCCAATGGAAGACCTTGGGGTGATCTAGGTGATGGGTCCTTCTTATTTGGTTACCAACATTCATGGGTTGCAAGGGTCTGTCGGGCAAAGGTAATAATCTAATCTAATATAAATCTATAGCTTTATATATAATTGTTAATATATTTACCATGGTTTTTCTTTTTTAATAATTTTATGATTTATGTAGGATCATACGACAGCGGTCCCGAAACTCAAACACCAGAGGACGATTTTAAGGCCCTTGGATACAGAAAGTGAAGGGATGGTAGACTTGGTACAAACTTTAGGGTTATGGCTTGGAATATAATCAGCGCAGAAGCAATTTGATGGTGTTACCGTTTTTTCCTTTAGGGAGAGGTTGTATACTGAGACAACAAATTTCCATCTCTCAATCGGCAAGATGATTATCACTCTGGACGATGCTCTCCAAATGACAGGCCTGCCCATGGATGGAAAAGTCGTGGGGTTTTGACAACTCTTTTAAATTTGAAAAGCTTTATGAGTTTGTTGAAGAATGTATTGGATGGACCAAGCATGATGCCGAAAAAGAGTTTCAGATAGCAGGTGGAGCAACGCTGAAGGGATCTTGGGTAAAAGTTAAGGATGGTAAACTTTACAGATTCTTGTTTCAAAAAAGATCAATTTGGTTCGCCTGAGGAAAAAGTTTGAGAATTCCAAGGAGAGTGAGATGGATGAAGCAAGTGTTGTACATACATCTACAACTTACTTGTCGTACGCTCTTGGTACCATAATTTTTCCCAATTTGTCGGGTAACAGGGTTAACGTTTGCTATCTACAGCTTTTATAGCATCTTAGTCTTGATCCGAAGAAGAACCAGGTACCATGGTACTCGTGGGGAACTGACACCCTTTTTTTTACTTGAAAATATTAGTATATCTTTGAGATGGAATGCCACACAACTTGCGGGGAATGTTGGTCTTCTCCAGGTAATTTTTGTGTTTTATTTCCAAAATTTGTTGTAATTTCATATTGATTTGTGTGTGATATAATTTTCTTTTTTTCCCAGTCATGGTTTTAGGACCATTTTCCTACCTTGAGGCCCACTGAGAGTAAAAAATAGCATTCACTAGTCTTACAAAATACAAATATCCCTTCTAGGAAATCAATAGAAGAATAAAGAGGCTAAGATGGTTGATTGGAGGGCTAAGTAGGACACTTTGACAGTTAAAGAGGTTGTGTTTGACCCGTACCTCAAGATTGATTCAAATGGAGACAATGTCCGTTCATTTTCAGATGTGGAGACCTACAATGAACCATTGTTTCATCCAACATGGTACATGATTTACAATCCTCGTAGAACTCTCCGTCAAATTGACATTGTTCAGAGAGTAGTCGGGGAGGCAGTTTTTAAAGTGAACAAAACAAGCTCCAGCCTTTTATCAACTAATGTGAGATTGAATTATGATCCAATTGTATCTGTCGATGCTTAAAACGGCCGTATTGAAGCCCTCAATGGATATGACTGGGTTTAGTTCCTTTCATGGAACGATAGTAGCCGAGGAAGATTACTTGCCTTGGTTTTACCAAACTGGTCATCCTTATGTGATAAATATGGATCCGGAAGCGATGCCATATTTCATCAAGGTGGATAGTCCAACTTCCTCGAAGGAAGCAAATTTTTGGAATGAGAGATTTCTTAAGATGGTTGATGCGTGTCGTACATGCAACAAATTACTTCAGATATCTCTCACTAATTAACTAGTAATATAGTGGTAGTAAGGATCGTTCCAACGAGGAGCTGTGAATTGTTATTTTTTTGACTTCTTATGTAAACAAAGGGGGTTGTAGAGTTTTTAAGCTAAAGTAAACAAAATTAATAAAGTAAAAAATAAAGAAATAAAGATTGAGATTAAGGTGAGAAAATACTGATCAAGGGTTTCATCATCCAACGCCAATCATGCTCCTCAGTCGATTAGAATCAGCATACATTCTCTATCCATAACAATAGCCCTAGATCAACTCATCGAAAGCATACTCTGGTAAATTCCTTGTGTCAGCACATACCATAACGATGAATATATGAATACTACTCAACGAATAACCTAACACAACGTTCTATCAAGTTTAATCCTCCAAGAGCGTTAGGTTCTTTGATTTAGGCTAATCAATGCAATAGAATTAATATGAGTAATATATTTAACATTGGTCAAGCTTCTACATGCAATTACATGAAGGTTTTGAGTACAATCATTAATCACATTATGTTACTTGCAACTGGGTCTATCGACTAATTCTGCATCTCCAAACCCTAGTTTAGTTTTAGATATGAATATGTGTTCACTTAGTATGCATCCTCAATAAACACACCTCCAATCATGCATGGCGATATTAAAAGTAGAACATAAACGATAGAAAAAAATCTTGAATATCAATAATAATCATCCAGATTGATTCACATGTTTAGGATTTCCAACTACATCCCTAACCAATAAAAAAAAGTTACATATTCATGGGTTTCCCAAAATCCATAAAAAATATACACAAGAAGAGGGATAAGAAGAAGACGGTGTCACGGTTCTTCCCCTAAAGGGAAAACCCTTAATTCGCTCCAAAACTCCTTTGATTCTTATGTTGTAGAAGATATGATGTCCAAAAGATCCATAAAAAAAATCTAAGAAGTCTTCTTATATAGGAAACCAAGTATAGGAGTGCCCGTGCTTAAATCCCGGTCATACTAGGTCTTGGAAACTCAAAAATAGCATGCAAACCCGTCAAAATACCTAACTCACGTATCTGCCTTGACCCCCTGACCCTCCGAGAATTTTGATTTTCTCGATGGCTTGACCCATCGATAATTTTTCTTTTCTCGATGGCTTAACCAATCGAGAATTTTATTTCTTCCTGAGTTTTCTTTTCTCATTGGTCAAGCCATCGAGAAATGTTAAACTTTTTTTTTTCTCATTACTTCTCCACACGATGTCGGAATAACCTTATTCTTTCGTCGTTGGCTTCGTTTCTTCATTCTCTCCAATATGGTAACAATCCTGGGTTTGAACGAGTTAAAAATGGTCTAAAATCCCTTTAAAGAACTTCATTTTCACTTCTTTTAGAGATGTAACCTAACAAAAGACAGAATATACAAAAGTAATAAGAATACAAAGTAATTCACATGAAATCTAACAAATAAGTGTAAGAAAATGATAATCAAAAGATGTAAATTATGCACTTATCAAATTCCCCCACACTTTTCTTTTGCTAGTCCTCGAGCAAATTGCAAATCTAAACTAACCTAGAATACAACAACTCCATTTCGTTGAAGATACGGTTACACTTAGCATATGTAACAAGCCTTTAAACCCCTAGGTGTCCCTAGTGGACGATTTATAGTCTCGTGAGAATTTACAAGAGGTATACCTATAAAACCTAAATTCCAACTATTCAGATACTCCTTTACATAGAAATATCAAGGATCATGATTTTCATGCTTAACTCTAGACTTAGGAGAAAACCACCATATGAAAGAATCCATCATCGATAGGCGATCGAATAAGCATTCCTCTTTGGCTTCTGCCTCACCAATAGGGTTTTATGAAGTTATACTTAGAAGACGCACTTTATGGTTCTCATGTGTGCAGGTAGGAGTGAATATAGAAATCCTGCACACGTTAAATGGTTGGAAGGAAAAGGAACCTTCTGAATCATATGAAGATGTTATCTCATAAACGTGGGACGAAAAAGAAACATTTTTTTATTTTTATGATGACCTCTAAGAAAGGAAATCAACCATTATATGAGGATGGGAATGTTGCTTACCTTGTTGCCCGATCTACAATTAGCACCACTCTCACATCATCCAATAGAGACGTCTTCGGTCTTCAACTATTGATGATGAATTCTCGAACTTCGTAGAACCTTGGAAATTGTAACTTTTTTCCTAAATTCCTTGTTGCTTGAAACTTCTTTATAAAAAAATTCTTCCCCACGGACTTATTGAATGAATACAAAAACAAACAAACACTGAATGATTTTTTTTTTAAGAATACAACTAATAAAATACAAACAATGAAACTACTATGGCCGTGGGATAAGGACTTTACAACTTGATTCTTCATAACTTGAATTGTCTCGATATCATAACTCTCATCTTTTGATTTCCTTCGCTCTTGTATATAAGTCTTCAACATATATATATATATATATATATATATATATATATATATATATATATATATATATATAATTCTGCTCTTTCTCTTGTTGCTTCACTTGAATATGAAATTTGCTCTTTCTTGTACCGTTTCTTGTAAACCTTGAATGTCTTCAAATTTTTGATACTCCGCTTGTTCATGATAATGGTGTTTCTATGGACTTGTTGTTGTCGAGAGAGAATGGTGCTAACTGTAAACAAGATTACAAGAGATGTTGTAAGTTAGCAATTCTGATGGCACCCTCATGATTGAAGAAATATCACTCAAGATATCAAAAAGCAGTACTGAAATTGGTGCGAAGTTGGGTAGCTCATCATTCTACCCAGAATTTGCGTATAATGACACACACTCTAAAGCACACTTTTTTATACATCTACAAAGTATTGAAAGTCTGGTGCCTCGCTTGATTTAATAGGTAGTCTCCACTAATAATTGATCAGCTTCTCTAATATTGTATTTTCTTTGCACCTAATTTTCCACCGGTGGTTTAGGTCCCCTTTTATCAGCTCTAGCCTCTCAACAACCAAGCAACCCGAATATAGTTTTCTAATACCTCTAAGTGACTCTAAAATATCTAAAAGTTGGAGATTTTCATGCAAATATGTACAAAAATTAAAAATTCCCTACAAAAGTGAATACTAAAAATCTAAATGCTTGAACATTCCCCACACTTAAACTTTACATTGTCCTCAGTGTAAATTGATTTGTCCAATGTAAAAGTCAAGGTGGGAAATCCTATAATATTATATGAAAAGATAAGAACAATAAAACTAAAAAGATAAGGATAGAAATGCAAAACCAACGGGTTGCCTTCCATTCAGCGCTTAGTTTAACGTCCTTAGCATGACCTTCTGGTTACTGTCCGTAAACCAACAATCTGAAAACCTGGGGATCCGCCAAGATAACAATCTGCAATTCTAATAATAACTTCACACAAATGTTAACATATGTAGTACTAGTGAAACCATTATCATAAAGAAGTTACCCCCACACTTAGTTCTTTTTATACTTGGAAGTATATATAGAATATTGATTTTAGAAACCTTAATGGGTTCAACTTGGGTAACCTGCACATTATTATAATCAAGCATCTCTAGTGATGGATATTTAGAAGAAAAATAATCCGTTAAAACTTTGGAAGTACACAACTCCAATCCTAAGTGATGTATTTTCTTAAAAGTTGGGTTAACAACTTTTTGAGAAACTACTTTGATTAAAAGGAGAGGATTATTAAAAATAGAACTATGCAAAGGATTAGACAAACCTTCCACTATCTCTTGTATTACAAGATCCTTATTGTTCTTAAATAACTCCAATGAATTATTTACCTCTTGAGTATCGTGGTCCTCTATCAAACTTTTTAACCAATCTTCGTCATTTTCTGTCTCAACCAAAATCTCGGAATTAGCATAATCATTATATTCCCTGGAAATATCAATTGGTTCTTCCACGACATTACTCAATCTAGCCTCATTATCAAATAGTTCCTCATCTTCAATATCAGACTCTTCATCAGAATCTTCATCGACCTCACATTCTCCATTAGCAAAACATCGTTTGAATTCCATACGTATGGTATTACTAACTTCTTGGAGTATTTCTTTCGGTGCTCCGTTATTTTCCAGTTAATACAGTTTTTTTCCGAGAGTTTTCTTATGTTTACACATTTTCCACAATTACTTACAATAGGATCATTAAACGACGAGTCTTCCCGTTGAATGGGTGAATGATCATAAGTACGATCATGAGTTGGGTAAGGTATATTGTTGTAAAATTGGGTTGGTGCAACATTCTCTCTGTTAAGTGTTGGATCAATCCGGTCTAGTCTCTGTTGTATGTCCTTTAATTGATCTAAAATATGCATACAACTCAAGTGGAGCCAATTAGAAGTAGAACTGTCCTACCTTTTTTGTGGTTGTTGACCTACATACCCACCATAAGGTTGTTGGTATGTTTGAAAATCACCAAAAGATTCCGTAGGGTATTGTAAAAAACCAAAGGATTGACTCTGATGGTATCCCATGGTTGGTTGGAGGTTATTGAAAGATTGAAAATTATAGCTATAAACTGATTACCACCATAATATGCCTGATCTTGTGCATCATACATGTTATTTTCTTAAGGAAACATGATGACACACACAGAGTAAGAAAAAAAATCCAATTAAATATCTAAAAAGAAAAATAAAAGTGATGTATACAACCATTTTTTAGAATCTACCTCCCGCTTTTGACGGTTGACGAATTTCACCGACGAGTTATTTCCACCACGAAAACCTAAAAACCTGAAAAACACTAAAATAAAAACAAAAAATAATACAAAAAAAGAAATCTCAAACAAAAAAAATTGCCAACTGTTCCCTGGAAGCGGCGCCAAATTTGATGCGTGTCGTACGTGCAACAAATTACTTCATAGATTTCCCACTACTTAACTAGTAATATACCGGTAGTAAGGATCGTTCCCACGAGGAGTAGTGAATTGTTATTTGTGTTTGATTTCTTATGTAACCAAAGGGGTTGTAGAGTTTTTAAGCTAAAGTAAACAAAACTAATAAAGTAAAAATGAAATAAATAAAGATTGAGATTAAGGTGAGAAAATAGTGATCAGGGGTTTCATCTTCTATCGCCAACCATGCTCCTCAGTCGATTAGAATCAACATACATTCTCTCTCTTCATACCAATAGCCCTAGAGAAACTCATCGAGAGCATACTCCGGTAAATTCCTTGTGTTATCACATACCATAACGATGAATATGTGAATACTACTCAGCGAATAACCTAACACAACGTGCTATCAAGTTTAATCCTCCAAGAGTGTTAGGTTCTTTGAATTAGGCTAATTAATACGAGTAATCTATTTAACATTGGTCAAGCTTCTACATGCAATTACATGAAGGTTTTAAGTGCAATCATCAATCACACTATGCTACTTGCAAACGGGTCTATCGACTATTCTGTATCTTTAAACCCTAGTTTAGCTTTACATATGAATATGTGTTCACTTAGTATGCATCCTGAATAAACACACCTCCAATCATACATGGCGATATTAAAAGTAGAACATGAAAGAAAGAAAGAGATATTGAATATCAATAATAACCAGCCAGATTGATTCACATGTTTAGGATTTCCAACCACATCCCTAACCAATAAAAGAAAGTTGCCTACTCATGGGTTTCTCAAAATCCATGAAAAATACACAATAAGAGGGATAAGAAGAAGAAGGTGTCACGGTTCTTCCCCTAAAGGGGAAAACCCTAATTCGCTCCAAACTCTTTTGATTCTTGTGTTGTAGAAGATATGATGTCCAAAAGATCCATAAAAATATCTAAGAAGTCTTCTTATATAGGAAACCAAGTATAGGAGTGCCCGTGCTCAAATCCCGATCATACTAGGTCTTGGAAACTCAAAAATAGCATGACAACCTATCAAAATAGCTAAGTCACGTATCTGCCTCGACCACCTGACCCTCCGAGAATTTTGATTTTCTCGATGGCTTGACCCATCGAGAAAATTCTGAACTTGGTTTTTCTCATTACTTCTTCATACGATGTCGGAATGACTTTATTCTTTCTTTGTTGGCTTCGTTTCTTCATTCTCTTCAATATGGTAACAAGAAATCCTAGGTTTAGACGAGTTACACTTGGTGTTTAGCATTTATCCCTTTAAAGAACTCCATTTTCACTTCTTTTAGATATTTAACCTAGAAAAAGACATAATATACAAAAGTAATAATAATACAAAGTAATTCACATGAAATCTAACAAATAAGTGTGGGAAAACGATACTCAAAATATGTAAATTATGCACTTATCAATGGTACGTATACTATTTAATTTCTTTTTGTATATATTTTTCAATTTTTTTATAAGTATTTAAAGTTTGTATTTTTATATGAAAATAGTTTGAACGAGTTAAGTGGTTGGTGAAGGACATAAGCGGATACATTAATGTTGGTAATGTGTTGAGGGTTGAACATCAAAGAACACTATGTAACCGAATTAATCATTTACCTAACCCTGGTAAATCATCTTTATGAGTACAACGATGACGAACCAAGGGGTTCCAAGAGGGTTACATCTACTTCCTCTAGCGCGGAATCATCTGCTCCCACTGGTTTTTCATCTGGAGGTGGTTCATGTAAAAATGAAGAGGTTGTTTAAGAGAATATTATTGGCTACAACCAAGGTGTGACGGACCAAAAAATTCTTCCCACAGTGACGTGATGTGCAGGCCTGAACTCTCTGATATGCCACTCGAATGACAGGCCGGGCCTTAAAAGCTTCAGTTCTCACTAGGCAAATACACGTCAATTTGTTTTTCTAAGCATGCTTTGGAAGCATGGTACTCGAAACATATTTTCCATATGTAGCTCCACATAGTTCCAACTTACCCTTTGTTTTGCTAAGGGTGCAATTCTGTAAAAGACAATGGTGCTGCCTTTGGCATGCATCACATACTTACCAGTGTTTTCCGGGCTTAAGTCATGCCTTGGACTAGCACATAGGCCAATGCAGATCTAATTTTCCATTTCCTCAACTCTGCTTCGACCATGCGCTGAGTGCATGCACTGATCTTGCTTTTACCAAGAGTGCAGCAGCCAGGCGTATGTCATCCATGTCGTATATCTTGATAGGAAGTACGAACATCCATTAAATGGTCTGCAGCTACCTCATCAAGTGTGGTAACAATCATCTTTTGCATTGCACTGCCGATCCAGATGATGTGAGTTACCAAGTTGTTGCAATCATCTCCTAATTAGATGATATAAGAAACAAAATATTGGACCACATTGTGATGCATTGAGGATGCTGACATACCCTACATGTACCTTACATGGATCAAGCAATGACCGTAGTTCATTGAAAGGGTCATTTCAAATGGAACAGGCAACTTAAGCCTATTAAGGAAAATCCAACATCGATACCAAGGGTCAATCGTTTCGAAAGTATATGTTGAGGCATATAAAATCCGTGTAACCAACAATTTCCAACTTCTGTCACAAGGCCAAAGGACAAGCAAAGATTAGTCTGTATAGGCCAAGGGACTTTCACAAAGTATGTACAGGATTGTGCATAAATAATGCCACTTAGTTTGAAAATTTGCATTCTCGAGTAAGCAATACAAATAAATGATGCTTCCGCATCATTCAAGCTCCATCGGCTAAGCTACAAGTCCTATTGATGCTTACACATCAAATAGGCACCATCTTATATCATACCGCATAAATAAGGCATTACCGCACGCTCATGTACCTTCAACCAAGTCCCCTTCCTTATATATGTCTTAATGGCATTTCCACATATTTGGAAAAGAAAGGTAAGTGCAATATACCAACTTCCACCTGCTTTCGTGACAATATAACGATGATGAAGCTTCCTCGGGTAAGCTTTATAGCGTCAGTAATGCTTCCTTGGGTAAGCATCCTCGAGTAAGATTTATAGTGTCAGTGATACTTCCTTAGCCAAACATCATTGATTTCCAACCAACACCTCTTCCCTATATATATCTTAAGTGCATTTCTACAAGTAGGAAAATATAATATAAATGGCATCCATTGGCTGCCACCTTGACTAAGTAAGCAATATTTAACCAAGTAAGCAAACAATAGGTCAGTGATGCTTCATATAGTAAGCATCACGACATAATAGTGCCTTATCACTATAATGCTTTCTCGGGTAAGCAGCATTCGTTAGTGTTGTATTCCTTTGTAAAGGCTAAACATAATGATGTCGTAACATCGCAATGCTTCCAGTAGTATACAACATGGTAAAATATTGCATCTCTAAGCAAGGGATGATCCTAGCATCATAATTTCAAGCTGATTTTGCAACCAAGCCAAGTGATTCACCCACACCTTGATGCATCCCTGAGAAAGATTCATAACCTTGAGATGAAGCTTGATCTCGCACAATGGCGCAACCTCGAGTATGCTTCATACGAAAAATACGGGTTTACACAAGGTCAAGCTCAAGGTCAAGGTCGAGTTTGAGGTGTTTGTACCCGTGGTCGAGGTCGTACTGGTGGCGAAGAAGATGAAGATTAATGATGCTTAGTTTGAATTTTTTTAGTTATGGATATGGATATTTTAGTACTTTGAATTTATTTTGTGCTAAGGCTTTATGGTGGTGTTGGTTATCAATTTAGAAGGATACATTTCCTTAGATATGTATATTACTTTAGTGTGAATGAATGATTTTTAGTTTTTTATTTGTGTAATTCATAATACAAGAAAAATATCACAGAACTAAGTAAAGAATGGAAATTTAGGGTCACTTACGGCTAGGTCGAGTACTTAAAAAATCTAACCTTAACACTACCATATACTAAATTATGGCAGTTTTACGACTGGCTTTAGTACAAAAGCCAACCGTAAGTGACCCTGGATTTGCTTTACGATTAGGATTCCTAGCCATAAACATAACATAAGCTAAATTTTTTCATATTTACGACTGGCTTTAGTGGAAAAGCTAACTGTAAGTTACCCTAAATTTTCTTTACTATTGGCGATTCTATCCCTAAATAAATTTTTTCTTACTGGAGGCTGGATTTAGTACACAACCTGACCTTGAGTGACTCTGAATTTTTCTTACGGTTAGGAATCCTAGCCGTAAACTAATTTATTTCTTACTTACGGCTAGGTCGATAGTCCCAAATTCTGGCCGTAGAATGGAGAGAGATACTCGAAAAGAAATTATTGCTTTGTTGAACATTGTATAAAGACCCAATGACTTGAGTTGGATGTGAAAGAAATGAGATGTTTGGGGAATAATAAGAGTTTTTTTAATAAACAATAAAGACCCAAAGACTTGATTTTTCAAAATAACTAGTCGTATCAAGTCGTTGGGTCTTTATTGTTTATAAAAAAAAAACTCTTATTATTCCCCAAACATCTCATTTCTTCCACATCCAACTCTTTTTCATTTTTTCTACATCTCATTCTTTTTGTCCTCAAACTCATTCTCATTTCTTCCACATGTAAAAAACAAAAGAAAAAAGTTCGTTACAACTTAGAAGAAGATATTTCCATGGTTTAAGCATGTAACACGGTCACAAAATATGAAAATAATCATTTTTATAGAAGAGTACCTCGAAAAGACCATGATGAAACTGCCGCTGATTTTTGGAATCATGTATTCATAGTCTTTGTTGCGTTAGACAGTAACGGAAAGGGAAGAAATTACCAAGGGATTAGGCGTAGATTCACCGAAGTTCTCAATCCTAGATGCGTAAGATCTGGACTTCGTATGTGTTTTAGGGTGAAAAAAAATATACTGCAAAGTACTTTCAGGTAGGTTCGAGAGATCAAGCTCGAACAGGACGATCCTAAACCAAGAAACGGTCGTTCACGTCCTGCTTCGACCACAAAGGTGGAAAATATTGGGTTGGTCTTAAGGGAGGGAAGCAAAGAAGGTTGACAAATCTTAGTGTGATGAATGATTGTAGTGTGTAGTTTAAGAGTGTATTATCTCTGGGATGGATTGCTAATTCTGAATCCCCTGTTAGTTCCACGGATAAAATCATATATTTATATGTTAGATGAGACACATTGATTTCTCGTAAGTGGTGGAAGTTACAGAAAAGGTGGAGGAGTTACGATTGTGGAGATTGTAGTGGAGTCATGTCCGAAAAATAGGGAAGACTTTCATGACCACTACTCTTCGTTCTCTCAACTGCTCTAAAACTGTCCCCACTACTTATTACCTTCTTTTTCGTGGATGTGTTGCGAAAATGCACAATTGTCGTATACCTCCAGACCAATACCCCAATGAGAATCCCCTCATGTGTTGTCTTTGATATCTCATAGAAAATGGTGGAGTTGTGAACCACTACTGTTTTGATTAGGTCAAGTCAAGTCAAGAACTTACTAAGTCAGTGAGACAAGTTATGCAACTCACTGAATTGATAATTAGACTGATCAGTGTCAATTTTGGTACGTTTAGTGGTCATGTACTAACCTAGGAGTAACATGGTGTAATTTTAATAGCCAGAAGTCAGCTTAGAAGTGAAAAGGCATAATTCAGGAAGTGTTTGAAGCCAAGATTGCAAGAAGGTTCCCAAGAACTAGCCACAGAGCACTTAAGGACCTAAGAAAGAAGGATTAATAGATAGCCATATATAGTTAGCGCTGGCATTAAGCCAGCGGTGAAAAGGAATGAAGAATCCTTAAGGACGCAATTAATAAAGCTAGCACTGGTCTTGGCCTAGTGTAAACAAAATATGTATAGCGTCCTTGGGGAAAAAACTAGCAAAGCTAGCGATGACCTCATCCTAGCGAGAATAATGTTTTGCGTCCTCAAGGGACGGTGCTAGCAAAGGTTAGCGTTGCCTTCGTTGTCAGCGAGAGTAATATCGCATCCTCAAGGGACGCTGCTAGCAAAGGCTAGTGCTGGCTTCGTGTCTGAGGAACGCTATTAGCAAAGCTAGCGCTGGCTTCGTGCCAGCAAGAATATCACATCCCTGAGGGACGGTGCTAGCAAAGCTAGTGTTGGTTTTGTTCCAGTGAGAATGTCACGTCCCTGAGTGACGTTGCTAGGAAAGCTAGCGCTGGCTTCGTGCCATCGAGAATGTTACGTCCTTGAGTAATGCTTCATTAGAAGGGCTAGTGCTAGCCTGGTGTTAGCGCGAAGAAGCTAGGGATGGCCTAGCATGGAGACACAACACATCTTTGAAGACATTTCTCTTTGATTGTTGCGCATCTAAGAGGAAAGGCGCATAATTTGTGACTTGTCCTAGAGAAAGATGCTAAAATAGTATATTTTGAGGACAGAACGTCGAAATATGATACGCTCTTTGCGATCAAGGTGTTTAGTCTAGAATGTATTCTCAAAGATTTGGCATTAGCTATTTTCAAAATAGATAAATGTTATTGGAACGTCGATGTGCATTCAAGACAAGTTCAAGGAATTCAGCTGTGGAATTTATACGACTTGAGACCGGTTCGATATGGCATAAATATTGTAAATGTTAGAGAGACTATGAGGTAAGTATAGAACGCATGTATCCATATGTAGAGACTGTATTCTTAATTCGCATACGGAATATAAATATAAATACATTACTTCATGTTTCGATGTAAAGCCAGAAATATATGCATAAGTATGCACGTGTGTTTCTATGCTCTTGTTACTAGGCGAAGGGCAATTTTATAATTCTAGCCCTTGTCAAAAACTCACCATCTACATTAAGTCCCCTGCTTAGCTTAGTGAAGAATGGTAATGTTGTAGAATAAGCACTAGATGGTGACAATATGCTTAAAATAATTATATGTGCATAATCGAAATTTTAAAAGTATAAGAAGATGTACTAAGCTTCTGGTTTCTGGGTGTTGTGATGAATGCCCCTTAGCATTAACCATGGATGGGATTAGTAGATATTTTTGTTCTTGTCAGGAATGCTAGTTCATGAGCTAAAAGAGGTGTGGCTGAGTTGAA
Organism: Papaver californicum; assembly: GCA_023531435.1. NCBI lineage: Eukaryota > Viridiplantae > Streptophyta > Magnoliopsida > Ranunculales > Papaveraceae > Papaver > Papaver californicum. Next base: position 582,643 of record JAJJMC010023768.1, on the reverse strand, counting down.
CTTCTGACAGCCATGTTATTTTAGCGACTACTATCAGTTGAGATCATGAGGAAGCACAACTATGAGCAGCTGAGGGCGGAGTTCGGCTGGGCAATTTACGTCCTCATTCTTTAGCACGTATAAAGAAAGTCTTCTTCCTTTTTCGGATTTGAATGTTCGTGGCTATAAAAGGAGTTCCCGCTCCTTCTCCTTATGATATCACCACTACTCCCTCTTCTCTTCCTCAGCAGTAGAACTTCCATGAAGCCAGCACCAGCTTCCCTTCAATAGCGGCAACAACAAATCCAACCAACTGGTTGTCGACGTTAGGTAGGTTTTCTCTTTTCTTTTTTTTACACGAGTATTGCTTCCATATTTTTCTTCGTACACTTAGGTATATATATAATGATAACACCGGAAGTATTACTCCATTATTTTGTAAGCAAACCCTAACTCCGTTGTTATTTCTTTGTGGTGAAGTATCTTTCAAATACGCTAGTGCTTTTGACAAATTTAGCATGGAAAGTTAGGGTTTTCATTTCTTACTCTGTCTTTTTATGTAGTATAAGAAATCCAGTATTATAGTCTATTTTTTAAGAAAACTTGGATCCACTTAATATGACTAACGAGCATGACAATGAGGCTGGTACAACTTCTAGTCACAACAAAGGGGAGGTTTCTGATACAATATTTTTTGAGAATGTACCTCATACCCGTGATAGATTCTTTGAACATATCTCTGAAGAAATCAACATACCTATGATTTGTTGGTTGTTTTATCCCTAAATCAGAGAAGCCTGATACTACTCATAAGGTTATTCTTGAGACCGTCCTAAGATTTTGTTTGCAGAGATGAGACTATATAGCATTCTTCTGTTGAGTTCAAGACACCCCAAACTCCTATAAGAAAATGGGAAAACTTGTGTACGGTAATGTTGAATGATTTTTCAGTGAATAAAGTCTTGAGAGATGCTCGAATATTTCATGTTGTGAGAATATATGACACTTTACGAATTAATAAGGATATAAATTAACTTTTGTTTCCCGTTGGTGTGAACCAACCCACTCTACTATATGCGCCTGGGTAAGCTAATGATTACTCTGGAGATGTTTTTAGTTTACTACAACTCCCTATTGGTAGGACTCTCACTGTTGAACATTTTGTTGAAGATAAACGAATGACTACCGCTTTGGAGAGGAAGATAGAAGAACTCCAACGAGGTAATGGTCGATGTGGTGCACGTTATGTGAAGTGGATTGATTATTAGTGGAATGGTAAAACTAGTGCTAACGGTCTTGTTATTAGCGATCCCCTGAGCATTGCAGCGTTTCTCACACTCTAGTTGTCTAGAGATGTGTTTGAAGATTCCTTGTCGGCAGGTTGAAGCTCTTAGTTGTTCCACTGGCTGTAGCGCTTGCTGATGATAAATATCTCCCTCTTGGTAAATTATTTATTGGTTCTTTATATTCTCATTTAAACTCATTGTCTCGTGATATGAAAACTTCTAACGGGTTTATCAAGATCGAGTCTTATGTCCATACTGTATTTCTTCAATGATGGTTATGGGAGTATTTCCCAAAATATGTGTCTCTAACCGAGCCTTCATATTCGAATGGAGATATTGATTATGCAAGAATATGCCATTATCATAGGAAGAAATTTACCTCTGTAAACCTAGTTGATTTGATAGATGTCTAGAATGAGGTGAACCCCAGGCCTTGGGATTATGAGCACGAGCGTATACTTCCTCCAACCACTTTTGTTGGAGCCGTTGAGATGGTTCTCTCAGGTCCGAAGAGAAAACTTAACGTTTTTTCTTCTGGACAAAACGTATTTATGAATAGTTCCATCGCGGGTTACATCTTTGCCCTTCGTTCAAAGGGTTATTCAGTGCAGTCGTACAATGTTGATCGTGCAGCTCGTCTGATGGGTTTTGACCATGAAGTACCTCGTGGTTGTGGTGAAGCTCCCTCTGTTAAATAATTGAAGGAGAGTTTGGATGTCTGCCTTGCTAAGGGAATAAGTATCCTTTTCTTCTGCCCAGGTAGGAAGTCTCGAGTCTCATCCATGTATGCACACTTCTGGAATGCAGAGAGGGATCATTTCAAAAAGTTCGTCTCATGACTTCCGTTGATGATGAGTGGTGTTCCTTCTAAGAGTGACAAAGCCTATAGACCCAACTTGCAAAAATCAAACAAAGCCAAGTGGGAGCTCATTATTGACGCGACTCAGCAGGTAGCAGTCTTTCTTTTCAATTTTTTAATATCAAAACATGATTATCATAATTTAATTGATCGGTCCACTTCTTTCAGCCTGCAGGTGTTGTACGCTCTCGAGTGGATACCATTTTTGTCATTGTTGACAGTTCCCAGTCTGCAAGACAAGGACCACGAATGATTCTTCGTGGGGAGAAAGGCTCGTCCCTGTAGTAATGTAAGTCTTTTACTTGTCACTCTCGATACTTATGCATTTTGTGAATTATAATGTGTTTTATTTTCTTGTTGTATCCTGTGAGTACAAATGTTCATTCTGACCTTGTCGACACTTCTGAGGCTTCGAGAAACACCGTGAAAATAAAGGACGGACACGAGTCTGAGGACGAGAAACTTGAAGAAACATTTTGCACATAGGAAAATTTTGAAGAATCTGAATCTGCTACTGTTGATGATGAAGTAAGCAATGAAGATGAAGTAGTGCAGGACTCATTCACTAACTTGGATCTATCTCAAGTAAGTCTTCCTTTCTTTATGACCATAATAGAAAACGTGAACTCTTTGAATCTCTCATATAAGGATAATTGTATTCATATTTGCAAAATATTTATAGATTTTTGTCATTAGAAAACTATAGAAGTATAATGTTTGGGAAAAACGTTGTAGGATCTTCATACGACCTCCTTTTTGGATGATTGACCCCTTTATTAAAAAAATATATATGTCGTCAATTCAAAAATCTTGGTTTTCAGCTTGTTTGGGGTGTCAAAACGCCCTAACACTAAAATTTAGGAAGTATCCATGAAAATTCTGACAGTTTTTAGACCCGACATTGTTTACCTTTTTAGCCATAACTCTTAGATCGTTCATCCGATTGATGCTCCATTTTAGTATGTTGTAGTATACATACATACGAAACTTTTTACATGAGGCTCATGCCTAGATTCTTTACCAATTGTTGCCAGCTTCAGAGTTTCCGAGAGGCAGTTTAAATCGTCTTTGATGCGTTTTTTGTGAAACATCTTGTAATGGCTCCGACTCACATAATTCTTCAAATACTACTTTGTAATAAATGTATATGATATTTATGAGTATGCATAGTGATTTTCATGGTTCATGCTTAATTATTTTTTTGTGTTTGAGATGTTCTGACCTAACATGCCTGTATTATCTATACTTTTAGGGGGGAGAATAACCGAAATCAGAAAGTTGAACCTGCGAGTGAAGGAACAAGACTTACGTTGATACCAACTTAACAAATGTCTCCTCCCACACTGAAAACCATAGTAGGAGTCCTTCTTGCATGCTTGTTGAGGATAATGTTTCCATTAATATCGTTATGCAGAACAATAGTGCAATATAGAGTGTACCAGTTAAGTATCCTAATGCGGGTATTAGTGTTGGCTTCCACTTAAATATGATTCTTTCTGGGTATTCATGTGTTGTGGGATTTGATGTTCTATCCATCTATACCGAACTTTATATGAAAGTATGGAAGAAGTTCGGTCATTTTTTCGTAGATAATTCCAGGCAAGGTTATTAGACTCGTACGAGTCACCTCACATATTATCAAATCGATTCGACTCACATGGGAGAACCGAATCTCATTTGACTCGTGAGATTCTCTTATTTTAATACGATTCACATTTTATTTTATTTTATTTTCCTAAAATAAGTTGTTGGATAGGTTCGAACATTTGCAGCAACCCTGCGATATTAAAAAGATGATCATATCTTAAATTAGATGGAAAAGAGAAAGAAGAGAAAAAGATAATCAGATCTGAAGTAGTTAGTATTCACCTCAAAATCCAAACTAGCTAGAGTTAGAATTTCTTTCCATGGCCCTTTTTTGCATCATCATCTCTGTCTCTCCCTCTCCCTCTCCAGTAAAAACAACTAGAAAAAAAAATCAGTGAAAGAGAGAGATAAGACATTTGATTTGAAGAATGAGGAAGAGAAAAACGAAATTATACATAGAGAGAAGAAAGAAGAGTAAATTAACAATAAGACCTGTCAAAATGTTAACCCGTGATTATCCTATAACACATAAGAACAACACTCTAACAATAAGATCAGTCATAGATTCTATATATTTACCAATATATTCACATAAATCATATC
>JAJJMC010023768.1:561298-574343 GCA_023531435.1 Papaver californicum | reverse complement strand
TGAACTCACCAACTACAAAACTTTATTCTTCCGCTAGAATCCTAACACTCTGATCTTATTCCTTTTTTGCCTCCCTCCCAAAGATCACCTCTTCTACTCCTTTGCGGACGAAGCAATACTCAGACGACCATTTTTTAGTTTAGGCGAGTCTTGTTCGATTTTTTTCTCTCGTACTCGTTACAAACTCAACCTACCCTTCACCTTCTTCATTTTTCACTTTATTGTTTTTACCTTAAATCAGTCGTAATTATAAAACTTAATAAACAAGAATGTACCCTGAATGATCAAGAAAAACAAATAAAATAATCTTTTATGATGCAACGCTGATTTCTTTGTCATCTTCCGAAGGCAATTGCTAAAAGAATTTACTATTGATGGAAGAGAATGGGAGGCCATTGATACTTTGGAGCTTGACTTGAAGGATTTACTTTGGTGGATTGGCTTTGGGCATCAGTGTTTAGCTTGAGGAGAAAAGCGAGACATGGAAGGAACCTGCAAAAATACACTAAGAAGGGAGTAATTTGTCTTATAAACATGTAAGAGACCTAAACACATGATTGAATGAAGAAAAAATGTAAGTTCAAGGAGAAAATTTTATAGATAGTAATGCTAATTAAATAGTTTTATGGTTAATGTATTGGTGGGGGTTGTTTTCATGGGAGAGAGATGCACACATTGGTCAAGACCAGTGGTAATAAACATGAAAGAATTAGAATACGGTAAGAAAACCGGTTATAATGGTGGAAGATTTTGTGGATCTGTTAATTGCCATGTGATGATTTATTTATCATCATATGCCGCATTCAATTAAATATAGAAATGGTTAACTCTGATGGCTATGAAAATCAGTTACTATAGCTAATACTCAAACTAACACTAGCATTGGTCTCCGCTTAAATTTTTATAGGAGGCACTGCAGAAGAGCTAGAAGATACCCATCCACTACAATCACAAAGAAAAAAACTATGAAGGAATGAGAGGAAGATGCTTTCAATTGGGCTACTGAGATGGGAATCTGTCAAAAAATTTCATTTGACCAAGAGAAGTAAGCTGCTAGCTTAAATGATAGATTAACAAAATACTGGAGCCATGATGAAGACTCCACCATTATCCCTAAGGACCCTAATTTAAATGTTGAGTTTGGAAAGCTTAGTCTAATTAACAGAAAAACAATGGTGCTTCTTTTAAAATAGTTGAAACGTATAATAGTTTAAACTCACCATCTCCCCGGCAAGGAAAAATTTAGTCTCTTTTTGGGAAGTCATTAAGATATCCCCTACTTTGATTCCTTTAACTGTAACTTCCTCCAATACTAGTATGGGTCATCTAAGCCAGCTGGGGAGAAGGGCCTAAGTGCCTTTGTTTCCTATTCTTATAGGAAAAAAAAATGATACATTCGATTTTCCTTAAAAGTCGGTAAGTCATCTTAACGTCAAAGTCTCAAAATCTCCTATGACCAATCTTATATAAATTCAAAGGTATATGATCATAAATTATAATGACATACTTTAGTTAATTACAGATTAATAAAAAAGTTTCCTTATATTTGCAAGATCTTGCATAATATTATCAAAAATGATTAGTGGATCCAGTTACTCCGTCGAAACCAACTTTTCCAACTTAGTCGATGACATTCAATTGACTATTATTATTCAATTTTTAGGAGATTAAATGTTTGACTCGGCCACAGAAACAAAGAGAAGATGTGTACGAACAAGATATTCGTGGTAAGAAGAAGGAAATGATTGAATATAGAAACATGTGAATCTTGAAATCTCATTTATCAATCCATTATGGAAGAATCGATTATAACTTTTTCTGAAAAATTGACCATAATGTATCTGATCCATGTATGATATTATTAAAAAACAGACATATGACAGATTAAATGTTAGTTCATTTATTTATTTTTAAATAAGAAAAGATATTAAAACCTCAAAACAAGTACATATTATTAGTAGAGGCGGAGTCAGTGTATAACAAGAGTGTGCAGTTGCTACCCCTATCTAACTGGTTTCCAAGCCTAATTTAGTCTATTTTTCTTTAGAAGTTGGGTTTTCAAACCCTTTTTTACTTAGTTGCTATCCCAAAATATTATTTCCCCATAAAAAAAAATTCTAGCTTCGTCCCTGATTACTAGGCAGAGTTTAACCAAGTTGGATAATTGTTGTCCCATAAAAAAGGCAGCAGTTTGCCTTTTGCTTCCTTTTCTAAAACATGAGCAGCTTTATTAGCTTCCCTTAGAACATAAAAACTAGGGACTCTGTAGTATGTTAGATTTAGTTGAAAAAAAAAAACTGATCACGTAAACAATCTCCCTCAGGTGAGTTGTGTATTTCTCTGCTTTTCCAGTGTCACTTGAGCGGCCCACATGCTTTTTTTACTTGGAAAAAGGAAAATAAAACTCAAATTGTGTTCCATAGCTCTTTGTTTGTTGCTGAGGAGATATTTTACAAACTAACAAACACACACTCTTTCCTCACACTCTATCTCTCTCTCTCCTTCTCCTCCTTCTTCACTTTCTCTTTCTCTCTCAATCACACAAGTAACAATCCAAAAACCTAGACAGAAAAAACCAACAAGAGAGATGGGGAAGCTTGTCTGCAACCACTAAATTAAAGCCGCTTACCTTTGACAATCACCTGATACTGTCTACCCTTCTGTAACTCTTCTTACAGGTACACACTTCTCTTGTAGATGCATTTATTAGTGTCCTTTCTAAAATTAAATAAAAATATAAGTTCACTTTAAGGTTTCCTAATTAGGTATGCTATTGTTTGGTTTTGACATGAATCAACAGGTCCAGAGTTAATGATTTAAGGTGATGGAATTACACATATTGGTACATTTTGGTTGTTTAAGTTATTAGAACCACAAGCGTTTAGGTTTGTCTGATTTAACATGGCAACACGTTTACCTTGTTTCACACTTTGTGATACTAGAAATTCACTGGGAGTTTCAGCTGTCCATGGAGGTCGAATTTTAACTCATAATCGTTTCTTGAAGATGTTTGATGAAAGTACTGGGATTATTTGCCATGCACAAAAGTTTGTTTCAAATTTGTCTGATTTTAAATGTATGGCTAACAATGTTAACTCGTATCAAAGTAAAGATCATTTTTTGAGTCTGCATCCTGAGGTTTCAATGCTCAGAGGTAGTGAGAGAGATGAGAAGGTCAGTAATCCAACAAAAGAGAGTTCAGGTGGAAGCGTCACTGATAGCTTATTCGATTCATCTGTTTCAAAGAATTATGGTGAAGCTAAGATCAAAGTTATTGGTGTTGGGGGTGGTGGTTCAAATGCTGTTAACAGAATGATTGAGAGTTCGATGGAAGGTGTGGAGTTTTGGATTGTAAACACAGATGTTCAAGCCATGAGGATGTCACCGGTGGTTCCAGGGAACCGATTGCAAATTGGTCAGGAGCTAACGAGGGGACTTGGTGCTGGTGGAAATCCTGATGTGGGTACAAATTCTGCCAAGGAAAGCAAAGAAGTGATAGAGGAAGCTGTCTATGGTGCTGACATGGTTTTCGTTACTGTAAGTTGAGCTTGTATTGTTAATAACGCGTTTCTAGTCAATTCAAGTCTCGAAAGTAGGATGCATGTCGTTCATTTTTCCTTCAATGTTCATACCTGGTTAGAGCTTCCGGCCTTAGATTAGTTTAAATCCGTTGGCTGGAATACTATATCAATTAGTGAGCAACACCAAAGCACTAAAGACAGATAATGATAAGAATAGGGTTCAACTATTTGTCAATATTATTGTTTTTTTGATCAATCTATATGCCAACATGCAAGCCTACTTAAAAATACACAAACTTCAAGCTAAATTCCCGCAGGATAATAGTAGGGAAAATAGTATCCTCATGTTGATATACTTAGCTCCAGTGTGTTGTGCTGTTGATATCTGTCCCAAACTGAAGAACCTTTCAGTTGCATCTTGGGGTAGGATTCGTGGAACCAAGATTGTTGCCGCTGAGCCAATCGTTGAGTTGTTCTACCTTTCTCATGTTTGTTTTGTGTTTCCTTTCTTAATCTAATCACTGCAGGCTGGAATGGGTGGCGGAACTGGCACAGGTGCGGCTCCGGTAATTGCAGGCATTGCAAAGGCAATGGGTGTACTGACCGTCGGTATTGTTACAACCCCTTTCTCCTTTGAGGGACGTAGACGGGCGGTTCAAGCACAAGAAGGAATTGCTGCTTTGAGAGACAATGTCGACACACTAATCGTCATCCCTAATGACAAGCTGTTAACTGCTGTTTCCCAATCTACCCCTGTAACTGAAGCTTTTAACTTGGCTGATGATATACTTCGACAAGGAGTCCGTGGTATTTCCGATATAATTACGGTAGGGAAGGCCCTGAGAATATTATTTTAACAAGAATTTCATATCAGCTGTGGTATTTGTGGTCTACACATGGATGTTCCATTATAGAACTGTCCGTAGTGGCTGACTAAGTACCTCTGTCTGTGTATCTATAATCTGTAAACTGAGATTCCATTACTTTCTTACCTTTTTTGTGATCATTCGGAGTTGGTATCTGTTATGCCCTGATCGAAAAGAATTACCTTTTTTCAGGTCCCAGGTCTCGTTAATGTTGATTTTGCTGATGTTCGGGCTATTATGGCAAATGCAGGCTCCTCTCTTATGGGCATAGGAACTGCAACAGGTAATTTTGGCAGCTACTTATCCCCTCAAATAAGCTTCGTTCATAAATTTTATATTCTTATGCATCATCCAATGCTTCAAACCAAGCTGGGAAAGGCTTTCTTTTGATCCAAATTCTCCATTAGCGCCGTCACACTTTCTTCGTATTCCTAGATATATGTATAGTTTCATACTTTTATTCTGTGACGAGTGCAATAATCATCTTATCAAAATATTTTTCTCAATTTTTCCTTTGCAGGCAAGACTAGGGCAAGAGATGCTGCATTGAATGCCATCCAATCACCTTTACTGGACATCGGCATCGAAAGAGCGACCGGAATTGTATGGAATATCACGGGAGGAAGTGATTTAACTTTGTTTGAGGTGCATCTATAAACTATGGCTTCAAACACATTTTACTACTACTCATCTCCTTCTTGGCTCCTGCTGGCCATTAAACACAGCATGAGGTTCTTGTTGGGTTTTGTTTTTCAGTATTGAATTACTCTTTCCTGAATTTTCTACTTAACTAAAATTATGCAGGTAAATGCTGCCGCAGAGGTGATATATGACCTTGTAGATCCAAGTGCAAACTTAATATTTGGAGCAGTGGTAGATCCATCACTTAGTGGACAAGTAAGTTTTTTTGGCCCTCAAAACTATCTTTTATTCAAACTTTTGACATTGTTCCTTCCTTTTCTGTTAGTCATGAGAAATAAGCTGGGTGAGATCTGAGAACTCCATTCAAGCATTTGAACCATCTGTGGCCTCTTTCCTTCACCTATTTGTCCACAATTTTGGTCTGCAACAATGCTATTTTACCTTGAATCATGAACTAAAAAAATAAGCAACACTTTGGATTGCTCCACTCTCAGGTCAGCATAACTCTGATTGCCACCGGATTCAAACGCCAGGAGGAAACCGAAGGAAGATCACTCCAGGTACTTCTCTCGTTCCTATCTTTATCTCTCCACATTTTTCTCCTTCCCTTTTTTTATCTCTAGATATTTATGTATTATGTATATCTAACCTTTTTTTTCTGCGTTAAATGCAGGGAAGTCAGCTACCACAAGGAGATATCAACCTCGGATATAACAGACGACCTTCTTCTTCCTTTACTGAAGGTGGAGTGGTGGAGATTCCTGAGTTCTTAAAGAAGAAGGGCCGCTCAAGATTCCCTAGAGCTTGATGTACTTCGTTTTGTGTAATATATTTTCATTGGTCATTTCATGCTTCTCCGTGTGCTTCTCTTTTAGTTACTGACCACGAGTTATATAATGCATAATCCTGTTTAACAGGATCTCTCTGGATCCAAGTTTGCAATGAAAAATGAATTCGATTGATCTGGTGAAAGTTATTTGGTTTAATTTCATGGTTTCGCAGCACTTCCAAGTAAAAAAGTACGCCCGAATCTCAATATTCCACATAGCAAGTCATACGAAGCACAAAAAGAAATTTTCTTTACATTCCAGCTGATAAGCATTACCACTAAGTTCATCTCAAAGAAAAAAAATAGAAAATCTGACATGACCAGGCCATTATCAACTAAACCAAAATTGTGAAATTCTGCTGCAACAGGGGGGCTTCGGGAAGGCTCAGGTTCCTGGCACATTGTCTCAAGCTAGTATATTACCAATAATTTCCACACGAACAAGATCCACCATCAAAATGATGGAACCTTGTTTTATCCCTGACGATTAACTTTCTTCCAACAACCTTGGAAATGAACTTAAGTGCAGAATGACAGTCTATGCAAATTCTAAGATTTTTCTTCACAATAATAGGTTTCTCAATTGGAATACTTATCAAAGCAAACGCAACTGCAATTCTCTCACTGTGGTGATGAAGATGTCTCTCCTTCAAACTCTCTTCTATATTACATGGAACAGATTCTGTTTGAGCAACATAACCAGCTTCCTTTATCTGATTTAAAAGACTGTCAAGCTTGTCATAGATTTCCTTAACTCGAGGATGAGACCAATCCTCGGCTCCAAAAGTATGAGTCTTGTTCCCAACATCAACCCAACTATAACCTGGCAATTTCTTCATCTTTTCATCTCTCATCATCTTCCTCACATTTCTTACACCCTCCCAATGCCCTTCAGAGGCATAGATTTTTGAAAGCAATATATGGGTACCACTATCGTCAGGCTCAAGAGCTTTCAGTTTTTCAGCTGCAAATTCTCCCCTACCCTTATCACCATAAGTCCTACAAGCTCCGAGAAACGAACACCATCCAAAAGCATTTGGCTCGAACGGCATTTTATTTATGAAATCTTCGGCTTCTTTTAGTCTTCCGGCTCGGCCAAGCAAATCGATAACACAAGAATAGTGCTCTTCTTGAGGTTTTACTCCATAAATCTTCTCCATGGAATAAAAGTAATTCAATCCTTCCTCTATAAATCCATTGTGGCTACATCCTATTAAAAGACTCACAAATGTGATCTCATTTGGTTTCACTCCTTTGGAAGTCATTTTCTCGAAAAATCTAACAGCTTCTTTGGCAAAACCATGCTGAGCATAAACACTCAAAAGAGAATTCCAAGCAATCTTTGTAGGATTCCTAATGCCATTGAATACTTGACTTGAAAATTTAAACAAGCCACATTTCCCATACATATCAACTAAACCTGCAGACACAAAAGGGTCCTTATCGGAACAAGTTTTTGTCACTTGAGCATGTAAAGCTTGCCCCTGTTCGAGTACAGCTTGACATGCGCAAGCTTTAATCAAACTAGAGTATGTAAACTCATTGGGTTCTATCCCCTGCCTCTTCAACTCAACAAAAACACTAAAAGCCTTCTCAGTTTGCTCCATCTCCACATACCCATCAATCAAAGAAGTATAAGAAACAACATTTCTAACCTCAGAGTCAAATCCTAACAAACTTGAAGCACTCTCCATATCTCCTGATTTTGCGTACAAATCAGTCAACGCATTTCCCACTATAACATCTGATACAAAACCCCCTTTCACAATACACGAGTGAAGAGATTTTCCTAGTTTCAAATTCTCCAAAGCTGCACAAGCACCCAAGGTACTGCAAAAGACATGTTGATCAATGGCTATCCCTTCATCAACCATACTCTTAAACGTGCAAAAAGCTTCGTCAAAATTTCCATTTTTAGTATACCCATCAATCATAGACGTCCATGTAACCTCATCTTTAAATGGCATCTCATCAAATATTTTACAAGCATCATTTAAAAACCCACATTTGGCATACATGTCAGCTAAATTACTGCCCACGAATAATTCAATAGTAACCCCCGACTTCACAGTGAGGGAGTGCAATTGTTTACTTAAAACAATCGACGATACATCAGTCGAAGCTTGAATAACACTTGAGAAAGCAAATTGCGTTGGCTTTTCTCCAGCAAATCTCATCAAAGAGAATGTTTTTAAAGCTTCTAAAGAACGACGGTTTTGTAAAAATCCTGTAATCATTGCAGTCCAAGAAACTATATTTCTTTGAGGCATTATATCGAACAACAGTGTCGCAAAACTGATTTCTCCACATTTGAAGTACATATTGAGAAGATGATTTTGGACAAAGATGCATGGCTGATAACCAGTGCAAATTAGCTGGGCGTGAAGCTTTTTGCCTTTGATGAGTTGCTTCTTATGTGCGTAGTTCTTGATGACGTGCGCCAAGGCGGTAGAGTCCTTGAGCATGTGAGCATTACATCTAACGATACCAAAATGATGCTCCTATTTTTGTGTCTTGAAAGTTATCAAACGTAATGAAATTCCATTCTTACCCAGCCGGGCCGGAGCCAGACATTTTTATACGGGGAGAAAAAAATTTTGAGGGTTGGCAAAAATTCAATAAAAGAGTTAGAATGGGCAAAAAAAAAAGAAATTGGATAAGTAAAATTGGGTTTTGGAACCAACCCAGCAGGGTAGGCAACTACATACCCTTGTCATGGGCTGACTCTGTCCATGTTACCCAGACAGTGAAGTCATTCATGAGGATCCTTTGATGTGTTACTCATTGAAAAATTATACAGAACGATAAGCTTGATATTATTGAGACAAAATAGTTTCATTAGTTATAACAGATACTGTTAATACATTATTAATACTAAAGAGAAAATAGAAAGGACAATTGTTAAGACTAAGACAGGTCAAGTCAGAGAAGACTGACTATGACCAACTAAGATTATTTCTAATACACCCCTATAAACTGATACATGCGATCTGAGAAGTTTGAATGATAAAGAAAAACAAAGTAAAACACACACCCCTGCAAGGCAATCAAAGGACATACACTAAACAAAAAACACAAACTAAGTGAATGAAGTAGAACAAGTGCCCAACAACTGATGAAGAAGCCTTAAAAAGGTTGGATAACAAGCCCTTTTGTAAACAAGTCTTCCAACTGATCCTCACTGCAGATATGAGTAACCTGCAGAAAACCACGCTCTACCAATTCTCTAACAGCATGAAAATCCACCTTTACATGTTTTATCCTAGCATGAAATTTAGGATTAGCTAAAAGAGAAATGGCAGTTGTATTGTCATAGTATGACATAACAGGTAATTTGACAATCATATGTAGTTCCTTAAGTACATATGAGACCCATTGAAGCTCAGCAGTTTCTAAAGACAAACATTTATTTTCTGCTTCAGCACTTGACTTAGCTACAGTAGGATGCTTCTTAGAAGACCAAGATTCTAGAGAAGAACCTAAAAATATAGCATAACCAGAAGTTGATCTCCTTGGATCATGGCAACCTGCCCCGTCTGAGTCAGTTTAAGCCTTGAGCAAAGAAATGTCACCAGATTTAATAGTTAATCCCAATCCAATGGTACCCTTCAAATATCTCAGAATTCTTTTAACCAAAAGCAAATGACAATCTGTAGGAGCATGCATGAACTGACTTACATATTTGACCCCAAAACAAATATCAGGTCTAGTGTGAGTCAGATATTGTAAACCACCAACAATAAACATATATTGTAAAGGATCATATAAAAATACCCCATCATGAACTAAAGCCCTAGAAGTCTTGACAAGTGGAGTGTCACAAGGCTTACAGTCCAACATGTTGGCTTTTTCCAAAGTTCCAAAGTATACTTTTTCTGAGATAATATTAAAGAATCAGAATGCCTAACTACCTTAATACCCAAGAAGTAGCTTAAGTTTCCTAAATATTTCATAGTAAAACTGGTCTTGAGAGAAGTAATCAACTCAGATAACAAATATTCAGAATTGTCAGTTAAAATGATATCATCAACATAGAGTAGTAAAACAACTATGTCTGAGTCAGAATGAAGAATGAACATAGAATGATAATTCACAGACTTACCAAATCCAACAGATAAAAGGAAAGATATAAACTTTTCAAACCACTGTCTTGGTGCTTGTTTTAATCCGTAAAGACTTTTATTTATGTGGCAGACATGATTTGGATATTTAGAATCAACAAATCCTGGAGGCTGCATCGTATAAACATCTTCATATAAATCCCATTAAGAAAATCATTTGACACATCTAGTTGTTTGATGTGCCAATTGTAAGTAACTGCAAGAGTGAACACTAATACGATAGTTGTAGATTTGACAACATGACTAAATGTAACTGTAAAATCTATTCCATCAAGTTGATTGTATCATTTAGCAACTAGTCTACATTTAAACCTATCCACACTACCATATGTATTCAGTTTTACCTTATGAACCCATTTACAACCTAAAATATTCATACCAGAAGTAGGTTGAACAAGCTCCCATGTACCATTGTTGTCCAAAGCATCTTTTTTTATCTTTCATAGAAGCCATCCATTTTGGATTTTTAGAGGCATTTTTAAATGATTTTCGTTCCGGATGATTAGTTAGAAGAGAAGTGAAAGCAGAACAAATAGGATATTTGACTGAAACATTAGTAATGTGATCTGGAAAATATTTAGGATTTAAAATACCATTACTAGACCTAGTCACAACAATACTAGTAGAAGAAGGTTCAGCATAAGAAGGAGATTCCTCAATAAGAGATGGAGTAGAATGGGATAAGTAAAATTGAGACTCATCAAAGACCATATGTCGAGAAATATGAGTCTTTTTGGAAATATGATTATAACACTTGTAACTTTTATGAAGATAACTATATCCGATAAAGAAACATCTTACATACTTAGGAGATAATTTATCATTTCTAGAGCATCCTAAAAAGGGATAACAAACAGAACCAAAAATACGAAAAAAGAGAATAATCAGGAATAAAATGAAATAAAACTTCAAAAGGATATTTAAAGTTTAAAACTTTAGTAGGAGATTTGTTGATTAGATAAGGTTCATTAGGAAAGGCATCATACCGGAAATCCTTTGAACATTTAAATCTCTAAACATAAGTGTGTTACTCATTTCTGGATTGTGTCGATGTTTACGTTCAGCAACTTCATTCTGCATCCTAGTTTCAACTCGTTTCTTCTCATTCTCCTTCCCCTTAGGATCAGCAACAACTTCATCTTCCTCAACTGAACCTATTACTCTCCAGCTTCGGTGTAGTATGGGTTTATGCCTGAGAAGTCTTTCTCCTTGAAAAAGAGTCGAGGATCAAAATCCGGATCGGCCTCCATCCTTCGAATCATTTCTGTCTCAGATCCTTCATCCGAAGATGGAAGTTCATCTAAGTTGCGGGGATTGTCAGTACTATTCCACTAAGAATCAGGATCGTTCATCATTTGTAACCAATCTGGATCATCCAGCATTGATATATTTCTTCAGGAGTAACTTCTTTCGGCAAATTGAAAAGAGGACGGGAAAGAATTTCAGCCTTTTCAGACGGAGAAAGAACTTCATCTTCATCCATAACCCTAATGAACATACCCAAACATGGATTATTGACTAACTACACAATAGTTATTATAAAAATAAACAAAAGCACATAATCGGTAGTTAAAATTATGAAATATCAACCGATTACACACAATCGGTAGGGCGTGTTTTCAGTATATGTCCGATTATATGATCGGTGGACAGAATTATGCAATATCTACCGATTGTGCATGATGTTCTTCAGGAATGATGAACTCGAGGCGTAATCGGTAGATAAAGTTCGCCAGGTTTCTACCGATTATGTGTTGCTTCAGAAAATTATAAAAGAGAATCATCATGATTTCTTCAAAGTAATGACTAAAAACATAAAAGTTTGATGTAACTTACTTTTCTTTTCCCTTCTTTGATTGTGTAAGAAAATTTTTTGGTCGGAGGGTCATATCGTCGGAATCAGTTGACGAATTTATTTCAATGATTTTGGACTCCTCAAGCACCATCTTTTCCTTTCCCTTCTTTGATTGTTTAGGTAAAGTTTTTGGAGCCATTTTCAATACAGAATGAGAGTAAAGGGAGTAGAAGAATCGGTAGAGGAGAAGAAATGGAAAAGGAGGATGTTTTAGTCGTGAATAGGTAGAGGTAAAGGTAGAGAAGGAAATGAGAAGAAAAAGAGGCGTGAATAGGTAGAGAAGAAGAAGAATTAGGTTTTGGTTTCTGTTTATAAACCTGGCGTTTTACACTATTATTATATTAATTATTATTTTACACTGTTTTGGAAATTCGCTTCATCTTAAGCGGCGTGGATGAACCTTAAACGGGTTGAATCTGTCCATCACCTTAATGATATTGAAATGAGCTTCATAATGGTAATTTGATCGTTTCCATCGTCGCCATTCCTCGAGAGATCTCGCTATAACTTCATCATTCGTTTCACCCCTCAAACGGTATCGATTGACAAGATAAGTTAAACTCACAAATGGATCAACTTCTCCGCTTATACAATTAAATCGACAAAAAATATCAGCTTTATTACGGTTATTGGGGTTCCCGGTGTCAACACAAAAATGTTCGTGAAGAGTCTCCAAATAACTCATACTCATTACACCATTTTTCCTACGTTCTTCTCCTCGCCTCGGATAGAATTGTACATAACGCCTACATAGCGATAAATCTTCCTCTACCGAGAACGGTTGAGCCATTAATCTATACGATGATTTTTTCGATGTTGGAGAGTTAAAATGTATTGGAGGTGCATAAATGAGAAGAGGTCACCCTCCTTATATAGATTAGAGTCTTAACGGCTCTTTTTTTCAACAAAAAAAAAAACCGTTGAGGCCTGGTGTAACAAGAGTGTACAGAAAATATGTACACTAAGTTCGTACGAATATTAAAAATTGGAAGTATTGGGATCACCATTATCTACCGATTTTAACAATCGGTAATCTAACAAATATATTTACTACCGATTTAAATATAAAATGTCTCCAGAAACCAATCTGTTTCATCATCTTAATCGGTAGGCTAAGAATTTTTTAAACTACCGATTATATTGTGTTGCCCCAAATTGAAAATCGAAAAAATTATCAAAATTCCAACATTTTGAACATGCATAATCGGTAG
>JAJJMC010023768.1:509647-561288 GCA_023531435.1 Papaver californicum | reverse complement strand
GAACATGCATAATCGGTAGTCTAAGAATTTTTTAAACTACCGATTATAATGTGTTGCCCCAAATTGAAAATCGAAAAAATTATCAAAATTCTAACATTTTGAACATGCATAATCAGTAGTCTAAGAATTTTTTAAACTACAGATTATGTATGTTGCCCCAAATTGAAAATCGAAAAAATTATCACAATTCCAACATTTTGAACATGCATAATCGGTAGTTTAAGAATTTTTTAAACTACCGATTATGTATGTTGCCCCAAATTGAAATCAAAAAAATTATCAAAATTCCAACATTTTGAACATGCATAATCGGTAGTCTAAGAATTTTTTAAACTACCGATTATAATGTAAAATGTGTCAAGGAACAGGCAGTTCCATCAGTAAGTGTAATCGGTAGATATTTATCTACCGATTGTATAACACTAACACAATGGGTAGATTGTTATCTACCGATTATAATATAAAATTTCAACAAAATAACTTGTTAAAAATAAATCTCTTGCAAATCAATTGATAATTCACAAAAAGAACATAAAATCCATTCAAATGGTAGAACATTAAACACCAGTAATGTTAAACACCATATCCATAAAGTTAACAAGTTTGTTACAAATCAACTTTCAAAATGATGTTCTTTGAAAAAACAAACACAATCTAATTTCTAGGCATTTTGGTTTTGGTACGAGGACGACGAGCACCAGGGGATAAAAATATTTCAGCATCAGCGGCATTGGCTTCAACCTCAGGACATTTGCTTCAGCATCAGCACTCGATGAACCGCGAGATTTTTTAGTGTGCTTTGTTGCTAGCCTCTTAGGCTTATTCGTAGATTTCTCCCCAAACTTGCTAGCATAGGCCTCATGATCAATGTTGTCAATGAGGTCTTTATGCTCTCTCATCATCTTCTCAATTGATGGAGGCACTCTCGCATTTATGCACCTAGCTATCTTCTTTGAGAAAAATGCAAACCTTTTTTTCTGTTTTTAGGCAATAACAATCAAACGATTATTATCTAAAATATTGAGTCGTAATAATAAAATCAAAAGGAAATAATATTACGTACCAGCCTTTCATAACCAGATGGTTTGTCTTTGATGATGCAAGTATATTCGGACACCCTGGTGGTCTTTCCTTTATCTTCACGGATCACATGAAGATGAGAATGTTGTTGGTACCATACCATATAGCGTGGATCTACTTCATCACCTCGATTGAAACGTCTCCCCTCGTTGATCATATATCGCATCTTGTTATTCCAATCTTCAACGGATGGGTTATCCGAGTAAACTACTGTGATAGAGTCCTTACCACAAGTAAATTTCTCGACTTCCAATTTGAATCTGCCGCGCATGTGACTCATAGGTTCTGCTTGGACATACCCGAGTTGACGCATCACCCTAGAGGCATTGTACATGACATATCCAGTAGGATGCCACAAGGGTCCATAGTAAAACGACAACTCAAACCTTCCCGCTATATGACCACTAGCTCGGTCTTCCATGTATAGATCAAAGCATACATCTTTGGACGCCATTGATCTAATTTCCTCCTCAAAGAAATCAACTCCTGCTCCTTAGACCTTGAATGGTTGTTGTCAAAGATGTATTTTGTTCCTCGGGGTGTTCCTTTCTCCTATGCCGGATTCTCTTTGGCCAACTCGAGGGACGGGAAGTGGTCATAGATCCATGTCTAGTGTACATATCAAACCAAGTATGAGAAAATTGATTCTTAAAAGAGAAAAAAATAAATAACAATCAAACCATCAATAGAGTTACCAAAATACGTGTAGTAGGATCACGTTCCCAGCAATTTGGCTAGTTAATTCCCTCGGTGCCTTTCTCAACTCATCCATCAAGAACGCATGACATGGGGTGCCCCACGAATAGTCACGAACTTTGTTGAGAGGATGCAAAAGTTGTAGAAGGTTGGCGTCGACCCGGTTGCCACTAGAATTGGGGAAAATGACTCATCCCAAAACATAGAGAAGATATGTAGTGGCTGCAGCATTGACTTCGTCATCGCTAAACTCTGGATTCATTTCTTATTTATCCTTGGTGCCTTTGAACATATTCATCAATTGAACCATGCTGAATTGTATGGTTTTGTAAGGAAAGCACCGTTTGAACTCATCGTCGGATGTGGCTCGATCCCAACCAAGGCACTTCTGAGTGTAAAAATAAAGTTGTTCCCATCTTAATTACTTCACATAATCAAACTTGAACGCCATACCATGGTCAGCGAGACTTAGAATCTGCACAACATCATCGGAGGTGATCGCCATCTCTCCCCACGGCATGTCGAAGGTATCGGTCTCAGGATACATTCTCTCCGTGAAGGCTGATATCGACACCCGGTCATGCTGTAACATTGAATTCTCGGCAGCCATAGATAACCCCGAGTTCAGTATAATTTGCTTGAACCGTTCACACTCACCATCTAACGGCCAATCTTTCATCTTTCTTGGTGCAGCCATAGGTTTGAGCAGATGAACCGCATCAGAATGGTCCTAATATATACGACGAATTATAAAATAATTAGAATAACAGTTAACACTTCTAGAATAAAAAGACAATAGGTTAAGAATGGTGTTTTATAATTATTACCTCGGTTGAATAAATTTATTTCGCCCAAGAGTCTTTGTATCCAAATAAAAGATCTCCTCCGTCTTTTGGTAACCCAGAGATTTGGCCTTCTTGAATACCCTTCATCTTCAAAGAGGCAGGGACTTGGTGTCCTCCTTTCTTCTTAATTGCCTTCTTTGTACCTTGTCCTTCTCATTGTCTACCACTTGGTTCTCCTTCATCTTGGTATCTATCTTGTGGAGCACTTGGTTCTCCTTCTTCTTGGTTTCTACTTCTTGGAACACTTGGTTGAGTTCCTTCGGTGATAACAATTCCGCTAGCGCTCTTTTGTCTTCTTGCACTAGCAGTTACTTTCTTACCCCCTTCATGACGAGGCCCCGAAAGAATTGTATCGTGGGAATGCTTAGATCGCATTTCCCTAAAAAAATAAAAGAAAGAACAATTATTTCCAACAAGACATTGTTTAATCACTACATAATCGATAGACAAAGTACACTAAACTCAACCGATTGTTCATAATCGGTAGTAAAATAAACAAACAAACAACCGATTGTGCATAATCGGTAGCTCGGGATCTATATTATCTACCGATTGTGCATAAAAAATGGAACATAAAAGTCTAAGCTATGGACGCACATACAATCGGTAGTTACATAAAAAGATTAACTACCGCTTATGTGTAAGTTTTGGTACATGAGAACAATCGGTAGTTTATGACTAAATATAACTACCGATTATGTAGTATGTTTTGAGGAATCACTAACTTTCATAATCGGGAGTTTAATCTTATACGAAACTACCGAATATGCCTAAATTTTGGTCCAGGAATATAATCGGTAGTTAGTGACTAATTATAACTACCGATTATGGTCGATGTGCTCGAGGAATCACTAACTTTATAATCGGGAATTTAACCCTATACGAAACTACCGATTATCATTAAATTTTGGTCCAGGAATATAATCGGTAGTTAATGACTAAATATAACTACCGATTATGGTCGATGTTCATGAGCAACGAAGAACACTAACATAATCGGTAGTTAAAAACAAACATGAAACTATCGATTATGACATATAACCTAAAACCCTTGATATTCTATTGACGATCTCATTCAATTGAAGCAAAATAAACACAAATAATGGTAAACCCTTACCTTATTGGATCCATTATAAAGTTCTGGAGAGGCTGAGTGTCAGAATCAGTCTCCGTATCTAGGTCATCATCTTCGTGTTCTTTGTGTTCTTCAACGATCTCTCTATTTCTTATTCTCTCAGAAAAATTCGGTCAGTTAGTATTATCAGGTTGACGGGTTGTTTGCTTTTTTCTAGCCATTTTTAGATTGTAATTACGACGATGAATGGTTTACAATTATACGAGGAATTTGTTTACGATTAATCGGTTTACGATGATTGGATTGTGCCACAATCGATAGTTAGAAAACAAGAGAATAAGAAGAGAAAACAGTGAGAATCGGTGGAGAAGAAAACGGTAAAGGTTTAGGTTTTTAATATTTTATTAGTGAAAGGGTTAAATGTAATTTTTTGATTACTGAGAGGGTATATAGGTATTTTTACATACCATTAGGTTATCCCATAGCCACATCCCGCGGATGGGTTTAAAATAGTCGCCCCAAATTAGTTTTTGGTAGCCCTCAAAAAGGCCAGGATATAGAGAGCAGGTGTTCTTGAATTTAATATAAGTACGTACAATTAGTAATACGGAAGATGTTTTTAATCTTCATGTTTGATCATGTGGAAGTAGAGGTCATTACTTACTAGTTAGGTCTAAATATATAGAGAGTATGTGTACATGAACAGTCCTTTCGATTCTGTTTTGCACGCAGTTTTGAATGAATCTCTCCCTGAACAGATTATGCAAGCTTATATTTACTTTATTAATTACTTCTTTTCTCTTTTAAACTTTTATCTGGTAATTTATTGTCTTTGGATCTTAAACTTATATCCGAAACTTTTTGGATATTCTCTGTTTGGTTTCTCAATTTTACTTGATGGGAATCGCAATAGTACTGTGTATGTATTAATCCGAGAATAGATAGACATTTACATAAAAAAAATAACATGGAATAAAAAACCAAGGTGACCATATCTCTCATATAAAAACTCCTCTCATATTATTTTTTTAAAATAAAAACAATTTGAAATATAAATGATACAAAAACCTCATTTCCTCTAATAATGGGTAATTTTAGTTTTTAGTTAATTTTAAAATACCCAAGCTGCCATTCTCTGTATAACGTATATGTTTCAAAAGGAAATATCGGCTAAATCAAATCTTGGTGAGAGAAAATCAAATTTTCTCCAAATACGTTAACGTAATCTGATTCAGGAAGAAAAAAAAAATTATCTCTCAAAATCTTCGTTTCTTCTTAGATTCTAGGGTTTTAATTCAAACACATCTTCTCCAAATAAATCCATTGAATAAGTCTCAACAGAACTCGTTTTCATTTCTGTTTAATTGAAGAACAGAAGACAAGTTACAAGTAGTCGAATCATTCATCATGTAATTTTTATTTTTATTTTACTTGATTTTGCTTTTGTTATCATGATTTTGATTGTATTTTAATTTTCAAGTTGATATTGATATGAAACTTTTCAGTTTGTTCTTCGAATCAGTCATCAGTGAGATTAGATATAGATTTTAATCCAACTGAAGTTACAGTTTATTCTTTCAATTTGGTCATATTCTCTTTCGGCTCAAGCTATTGTTTTAGTTCAATCATTCATCGGAGACTGAAATTCAACTTTTCAGGTAATTGATTTTGTTTTTTATTTTGACTGAATTTTTGAGTTTATATTGATTATTCAGATCCATTTGTTTTTATGATTTCTCTGGTTATGTTGTTGATGTTCTTATTCAAATCTATTGGAATCAAAATTGTTATGTTATTGATGTTATTATTCAAGTTTTGTTGTTGTTGTTGTTTATATTCACATCTAGTGAAACTTTTTTTGGTTTCATACTTTGTCCTGTAGATATGGAATCTGTTCTCGCGGTTATATTTCACAAAAAGGATACATTATCGTTTCGTATTGGTCTACAACCATCTGTTTTTATTTGAAGGGTAGTATATGTTCAAGTTGGTGTCAATTCTCTGTTCTTTTTATAGAAATTTTCCACATAGTTTGTGATCAGCAAAAGGTTTTCAATTGATATTTTGATCTCCAATCGGTTGCTTTCTTTACTTTGTTTAATAAGCTTCCATCTCTTGAGTTACATGTAAGGCATAGAGATGAGTCCTCTAGTTCTAGTTCAGAAAGTTCAGTAATCATACCTTTTGAGCATCCACAAAGTTTAGGAATTATACCTATTCGAGCATGTAGGACTTACAAATTTAGTTGATTATGATGTCCATAATAAAGTTAAAGATTCGTTGAAGTCTGCGCTTTGGTTAGGCATTTTTTTAGGGTGTCAATCAGGTGTTTACGGGAGGTGTTCAACAAGTTCGTTCTGATTTGTTAAAATATCATGCAGCATCTGGGTATTCATTTAAGATGACAAGGAATGAGAAGTTGAGGATTGGAGCATGTTGTGCTAAGAAGGAAGAAGAGAAATGTGAATGGCATATATATGTTTTTTTTATTGATGGTGTTGAAGTTAGTCCTTTTATTATCAAGAAGTTAAATAAAAAGCATACTTGTTGTGGTGGAGTTGTAAACAGACCACATGTGTCGAAGAAAATAATTAGTAGCTTGATTCTCGAAGAGATTAAAGAATCCAAAGAAGAAGACAAAGGATATTATGAATCAATTTACAAGAGAGTATGACTTTGAAATTAGTCGTTATTATGCATATGCAGGGAAAAGGCATGCATTGAATATTACATGGGGAGAGAACGAGAAATCATTTTATCTACTTGAAATGGTATACCAACAAATTGATTGAAACCAATCCCGGATCTCGTGTTGTTTTGGAAGTTGAAAATGGGACTCAAAAATTTCAGAGATTGTTTATCTCTTTCAGAGCATGTATTCGTGGATTCAATTACCGTCGTTCTTTATTATTCAATGATGCAACCCATTTGAAAAGCAAATACCTTGGTCATATCATGGCAGCAACAGGTCTAACCGGGAATGACGGTAAGTTTCTTAAACATTCTTTTTTTTTTTGGTTACATCATTTTTATATGCTGAGGAAATTTTTTATGTCAGTTTCAGAAATCTATCCTTTTACTTATGATGTGGTTTCATCGGAGAATGACGCGAAATGGAAATGGTTTTTGGAGAATTTGAAGGAAGTTATTTCTCCTATGCGCAAAAAGCTTACTTTTGTGAGTGATCGAGGTAGTGGTTTGGTGAATCAAATTCCTGATGTATTCCCTGATGTTGTTCATGGTTGGTGTTATTACCATATGAACAACAATATCAATACATACTTGCCGAAGGCCAATAAGGTTTGTAACAATTATGTGCTGGGATTTTTTGAAAAATGTGTGCATGCTAATACACATATAGAATTTTCAGAGAACTGGGAGAAGTTGTTGCAGGTCAAAAATCAGAAGTTACAAGATTATCTGAGTAGAGCTTCGGTTGATAAATGGGAAAGTGTTTATTTCCCGGGTCGTCGTTATGGTAGGTTGTGTTCGAATATCATTGAGAGTTTCAATAGTTGGATCCTTGAAGAGAGATAGAAGCATATAGCCATCATGGTTGATGAGATCAGAGTGAAGCTTATGAATCAAATATGTGTACGTCGCGAGGAATGTGCAATATTATTGAAGAGGCGAGAAACTTTATGTCCATAATTTGAAATTGAGCTCTACATCAAAAATATGCACGGCCGTGAATACAGTATCACCAAGTCGTCTCAATATGTGTTTGAAGTTCATTCTACATTAACACAAAAGGTCGATTTGTAAAGAAGAACATGTTCTTGTAACCGCTGGCGCATCAACGGTTTCCCTTGTTCCCACGCTATCCGTTTTATCATGATAAATGAAGAAGATCTGTATAAGTATGTCGAATTCTACTTTACAGCAAATTTCTACCGTGAATCCTATGCAAGAGCGATTAATCTTTTACCACAGTTGAAAAGCCTGCAATTGTGTCTCCAAAATATGTTGTTCTTGGTCCTGATGATCTACCGCAATTAGGTCGTCCAAGGAAGAAGAAGAGAATTCCTAATACAGGTTCAGTTCCTAATAAGAAGATGAGAACTTGTGGTAGCTACCACGTTTTGACTGCCCATAACCGAAGAACATGCCCTGTGTGGCAGATGTGAAGTCATTTTGACTACAATTCATCGACTTTCATTTTTCAGTTTTCGTTTAGACTACTATATGGTTTAATCTACATTTTATTTTTTATTATTTATTATTTTTCCTATATTTTTTACAGTTAAACATTTTAATTTGCTGCAGGTGTTTAATGTTTTTTTATTTTTAGATTAAGTTAGTCAGAGTTGCAGGCTTTTCTAATTTGTTGGAACCAAAATAGTTTTCATAGTTTGTCACATTCTTCAAGTTTTTTTTCATCCCTAAATTGATGGAACTTTTTTTGGTTCCATCATTTTTTCATCTGGAATAAGATGAAACCAAAAAAAAAATGATGGAACTTTTTCTGGTTCCATCATTTTTTGTTTATGTCTGTGATATGTATGTTCATCCTGGATCCGTCACTTCCGGTATAAAAAAAATAAAAATATATCACAACATCATGATTAAGAGTCGATATTTTATAAATTAAGACTAGTGATCGATGAAAAAATGTTCTTAGTTCTTAAACTTGCACCTAGCAAAAGCTACCATGTATTTCCAACTTCTTTTTACTTTCTTAGTTTTATGGTCAGGTTGAAAACCAGCCGCAAGTTTTCTTGTGTTTTTCACAAACTCTAAACCAACTCTGTTTCCTTAACTAACCCAAACTCAGTTTCACTGGATTTTACCACCATGAACTGCACCTTCACTTCCATGAACAAACAACCACCATTAACGTACCATCGATATTCTTTTTCTTCCATCAAAACGAGACACGCCTGAAAAAAAAAACAATTGCATAACTGAACCTTCCAGTACCTTTACGTAGAAAGCTTGATTTTCGTTAAATTCTTAGTCTCATTAAGCTTTATTTGACTCCATTTCTTGTATGTTGCAAGTAGTCCTCCTCCACCCTACTGTGAATCAATCTTTGTCCATCTTTCTCCATTATAACTTTCCTCTTAAGCTAAAACTATAAATTTTAAGTTACAACTTTGACCTCATAGTCTGCACATTTGTCAATGATTATCTTGCAGGCCATCTTTGGCCTCATATTCTGCACCTTTTTTTTTATATGCGCTTCGGACGAAAAAAAAAAATTCAAGAGGCTCTTCATGTAATAGCAAACATGAAGGTCACAATCATTCCTGAAATTAACAAAACAAGATCTTTAAATTGAACAAAACAAAAAGGAGTGAAATGAAGATAGTGAAGACAAGATCTCTAAACACAAGTTCTTTTAAAGCACTTACACATCTTGCTGACAACACAAAGGTTTGTTCAAAACAAATTCTTTTGATTGACTAGCCGGGTTTAGTGAGAGGTTTGCAACATGTTGTTTGAATGCTGACACCATTCTTTCTTTCATGCTTTCAGCACTTTTGTTGCATTCATCTTTAGTGGAAGTCATGGTGTTGTAGTGAGAGAATTCTCCAGTCTCATTATCAAAAGCTAGCAATGTCCAGTGGTACAACTTTCATTAAGTTTTGTGAGCAATGGAACGAATATAAATTCTGGACTGTAATCCATTTTGTCGATGAAAGCTTTAATTGCAGAGCGACAATTTTGCCCACTTGAGTGTAATGTCTGAAATTCAGTAAAAAATCAAAAATCAAGTTCTAATTTGGTTTCAGAAAGACACTTGTATAAGAGAATTTAGAGGAAACTTACATAGACATATGTGCTTAGAAAAACTGCCCTTTTGTACTTAAGATACCATCTGGTTTCAAGTTTTTCTTTGATATGTTTTTTTTGCAATTTCAGCATGTAGAATTCAATCATATCTCCGGCGATGTCACCCTTTCTTATCAAGGTATTCATATTCCTTCCCGTTATGTACAATCCAAACTCTTTTTTCTCCCATGCCATGTCACTGTTGTTAAATTGTTGAAAAACAAATTAATTATTAAATAAGAAGAAAGAAACTAAAAGAAATGTATTCTCATTTTGGTTTCAACACTGAAATTATGAAACCAAAAAACTGAAAAGTATGAATGTCACTTACATTTCATTATGCATTTTGAATATCTGCACACAAGCGGTTTCTGATTTGAATCGAGTACCTGCATAATTTTCAAGTTGTCAACTGCTTTCAACTTCACCTCCTTTTTTCTTCTTCTCTGACTTTTTAGAGTACTTTCTGCTAACACAACGACTCTTGTTTATTTTCTTCTTCTTAAATTCCCCAGGTGTATAATCCTGCATCTTAACAGGTGCTTGCATATTCCTTTTTTTTCCTCATCCTTGATATTATGTTACTCACCTTTTTTTCGGGACTGACGTCTTCATGCTCACTATCTTCTTTGTCACTGTCACTTTGCGTCAATCCCAAATCGAAATGAGGCATATCATCTTCTAAATCAATTATATCTTTTTCCATGTGTATAACTCAGTAGTAGCACATGCCTTTACTTTCTGTCTTTGATGTAAAACCCTTCTTTGCATATTCATCTTCCATTTGCTGAAGAACACTTTCATCAATTGAACCTTGAGTTGACACTTCAATTTCGATCTCTGGATTTGACGAAGAACTTTTCTTGGATTTCAATTTTAACTTCTCATCCACCTTGATATCTTATATTGTGTCTGAAGTCAATTCAGAAACTTCTTCTATTACACTCTTCAATTCAGTCTTCGACAAAGAAGATTCAACTTGTTCAACCACCTTGATATCTTCAGTTATGTTTGGAGTTATCTCCAAAACTTCTTCTATTACATTATATGTGGTTGCTTTGCTTTGTTGATTTCAGATTCAACCTTCTCGGCCACCTTCAATTCTTCAATTGTGTTCAGAGTTTAACTCTGAAACCTCTTCAATCAGCCGCTAAGCTTTAACTTCCGATGATGCAACCTTTTCTGGTTCCATCACTTGTTGCTCCTGAACTTTTCCTTCAGTTGATGAAACCTTTTCTGGTTCCAACAAACAATCTTTAAAATCTTCAATTAAACCTTGAATCTGAACTTCATGAGCTGAAACCTTTTCAGGTTCCACTGCATCATCTTGTTCTGTTTCTTCAGGCATATTCATTACCTGTAAGATTTATTGATTTCAAAAAAATTAGGTTCAATGACAACAAACAAATCAAATCAAATCAAATCAAAGTAAATTATCACCTCATCATTATCTTCGAAAACAACATTGTCAGACTTTTTCTTTTGTTCACCATCTTCAACCAATAAATCATTTTCTTGTTCAATCTCAACATCGCCAGCATCTTGTTCTGTTTCTTCTTGCGCAAACCCCTTTCTTATTCTATCATGTCATCCACAATATTTATAGTTTTGCTTATCCTATACTTTAATATTAAAATATGTTAGATATTAACATATCTAACTTAATATAATTCTCAAATGAAACTGTTCTGGTTTCATTAAAAAAGAAATTCATACTAATCTATTCAAATGCAACTATCATTAACCCAACACACACAAATAAACAAGATCATATTTAACACATCTAATATTTAACACATATCTTCTTCACTGTTCGAAGCCGTTTCAGATACCGTTTCTTCACTGTTCAAAACCATTTCTGTTTCATCTCTTTTACGTTTCTGTCTCACGTAAGTCTTCATCACTGGTTGTAACCTCTCATCAGCATCATATTTGGCCAGAATTGATTGATCTTCTTCAGAAAGCCCATTGTTACCAACGGTTGTAAGTTTTTCAATCAAAATTCTCGCCCACTTATATTTTTCCTTGTAAGGGTTATCTTCATTTCCAGTTCTAACATTCTCTTCATTTCTAGCACCAAAATTTTCTTCACTTGCATTACCCTCTTCATTGCCATCACCAACCTGCAGTTCACCATCAATGTACTCTTCAACATGAATATCTTCTTCATCTATACGTTGGACCAAGCGTTTTTCTTATTCATTATATGGAAACAAGAAGGATCCCTGACGGTGACCCACATTCATCTGCAAAACACAAGAAAAGTTATGGAACTTTTTTTGATTTCATCAAAAAAAAAAAAAAACATCTGGAATAAGGTGGAATTAAATAAACTATGGAACATTTTTGGTTCCATCATTTGTTTTCATTTGGAATAAGGTGGAACCAAATAAATGATTGAAATTTTTAATTCTCAGACATTAAAAATTATAAACAAACAAGAACTATTGTTGCTTTTACCTTTGAGAAAATTTCTGGTTTATTGCTAAGATCATCAAAATTATTCACTATTGCCTTGCTTATTTCATCTAGGTTCCATCTAGCGAACCTTGCATACATGTCGTGCCCATCCTGTCTCAAGGTGATGTTTGACATCTCGGAAAACCAATACTGAAAAAAACAATACACAACATTCAAATTAGTAATCAAACTCGGGAAAAATAAAAAAACAAACAACTTATGAATCAAAAGAAACAAAAATTAACTTACCAATGGGTAAATGACGCAACCCGATACATCATCAACTTCTTCAGCTTTTATTATCGACTCAATTATATACTCATGAAAAACATCTGGCCAACACACCTTATTCATCTCAAATACTTGGTACAAGTATTTTGAAGTCAGATTCTGCCCACCTTTGTTTGGGACAAATATCGAAACCAAGAGATAGAGGACGAATAGCTTGATGAAGTCTTCAGCTTTGGTTTCATCTGCTGCAGTTTCCATCATAGCTCTCAGAATATCAGTTTTCCTCATCTTCTTATCTCCCTTAAAATACTCGACCGCAAACATGTTTACCTTTTTCTTTAGCTCATCATCTTTGGTTATATCTACATCCTTCATCATTTGTTGACCAAAAATCATAGCGAATATTCTGGTGTGGTCTGTAATATCATATTATTTTCTCTCATTAACTTGAAACAATCTGGTTTCACACGCTTGACACTCTTATAATATGACCCTAAGATCATCTGAATTGCTTTTGTCATTTTCTTCAATTTTTCTTCTTGTTCCTTCGTAGAACGGTTTGAAGAAACGCCAAAATGGACAAGCAACAAGGGCCTTCATGTGTTGTTCCTTTTACTGTATCAAAGTTTTTATGTTAGGTGCCTCCGCACACAAATGATGCAACGAGCACCTATACGGTTCTGTAAGTCTTTTTTTCCCTGTTGTTTAACCATAAGTAAACCATAAGCACAAACAGAACTTGTCACAACCATACAGTGAAGATGATGAAATCAATTTTGTTTCCATCAAAATAGCCATTAAGTAAAAAACACCAACAGAGTTGGTCCCAACCATACAGTGAAGATGAGGAAACCAATTTTGGTTCCATCAAAATAGCCATTAAGTAAAAAACACCAACAGAGTTGGTTCCAACTATAAGTGAACATGATGAAACCAATATTGGTTCCATCAAAATAGCCATTAAGTAAAAAACACCAACATAGTTGGTCTCAACTATAAGTAAACATGATGAAACCAATTTTGGTTCCATCAAAATAGTCATTGAGTAAAAGACACCAACAGAGTTGGTCCCAACCATACAGTGAAGATGATGAAACCAATTTTGGTTCCATCAAAATAGTCATTAAGTAAAAAACACCAACAGAGTTGGTTATAACCATAAAGTGAACATGATGAAACCAATTTTGGTTCCATCAAAATAGCCATTAAGTAAAAAACACCAACAGAGTTGGTCCCAACCATACAGTGAACATGATGAAATCAATTTTGGTTCCATCAAAATAGTAATTAAGTAAATAAATAAGGTGAAAACAGATGAAACCTAAAACCATGCTACAAAAAGATGAAACCAAGATGAAAATTAGTGAAACCTAATTACAGAAAAATGTAATTGA
This sequence comes from Papaver californicum, assembly GCA_023531435.1. Classification (NCBI taxonomy): domain Eukaryota; kingdom Viridiplantae; phylum Streptophyta; class Magnoliopsida; order Ranunculales; family Papaveraceae; genus Papaver; species Papaver californicum. The sequence goes on along the minus strand of JAJJMC010023768.1, from coordinate 547,732 downwards.
AACCTAACTATGAAACCAGTTATTTCTAAACAGATGAAACCTTATTACCCAAATTCATTGATGAAACCAAAATTGCGAAACCAAAAATCATTGATGCATGTTGATTTTCAACCATAAATAATCATTGAAGAACAATGAAACTTCGATTTACCTTTTGGAGAATCTTGTTTCTTAATTGTTTTATTAAGTTTTTTGTTGATCTTTTTATCTTGTTTCTTCACCATTTTTAATGTTGTTCAGTGATTTTGTTTCGATGTTATGTTAGGTTGAAATTGTTAGAGAATAGAATAGACAGATCTGAGTTAATAGTAGAAGGAGGATGTGGGAAAGGAGTAAATCTACTGTTGATGATGAACAACCGCTTCAGAATAGAAATTCATTTTTTCGTTCTGATTCTTAATGTACTGGTGGTGATGCAGATGATGATGACGATCAGGATGATATGGATGAAGATGAAGATGATGTTGTTTCAAGAGATTTTTCTGATGATTTTGAAATTGGGGAACGGGTGAAACTGGGAAGTGGTTGAAGAGGGAAATAATGTCGTTACAAATTGAATGAGGAGAAATAAATGAGAGTGGTTTAAGGAAGGGTAGTTTAGACAGTTGGTTTCAAATGGGTTTTTTGTGAAAATTTTGTTTTGTTGGATAGTCACATGTTTGGGTTTATAACCCACGGCCTGGAAAAAAAATAAAATAACTAGTGTGGAACGCTTCCAGACCCAAGGACGAGCCGCATGCTCAGCCCAAACTTTCATCCTCCTGATGAGATGCCGCTGAGATTATTTTACGTGCTATTGAACTAGCATGCGAGCTGATCGGGCTCTTGTTCTTTTGTCTAATAGAGTTCTATTTATACATACCAATTGGTTGAGTACTGGAAGGATGGAAATCCAAGGAACCGATGGAGATGCAATGCCCGGTTTTCATTTTTTCTTTCTTTCTTTCTTTTTTTTTGTTTGCCAAAGATTGTAGATTAGATAATAAGAGTTTGCTCACTATTGTAACAGCATGATTTGCCTGATTAGGATCAGACAACTTCGTTGGAAACAAAAGGTAGAGCATTAGAACCAAAATAAAGAGGTCTTGCAATCCTAGCATGTTTTGCCACTTAATCCGCTGCTTTGTGGCCCTCTGTGTTTGTATGTAAGCTTTGAAACCTGACTAACTTATTGGAGATCTCCATTGCTTCTGCCAAAAAGGGTTGACAGCGTCACTCTAAACATATTAATATGTGATCAGCCCATTGGACTGCCAAGGGAGCTGCAGTACAAACCCTAAACTCTCTTTCCTCACTTTTGAGCTTTGTAAACCCCAAATTTTTTCTATGCCGGCAGGCACTCTGCTATATGATGCCCACGTTTTGACAAGTCATTTACACTCTGCTACATGAGTGCAACCAATCATCTTACAGACAAAGGTTAATAATTATTCAGAACAGTGTCATAACTTTATATATATATAGTTGTGGACAATTTACACAATGAAGAGTTCATTCTCATAAGGTTCATCCGGGGAAACTTTCCCACGAGGGCCTAAGTGTAACATAAGCTAATGGTATCAGGCTACAGATGCCAACTCCCATATCTTTATAGTCCCATCATCACTTGCAGAAGCTAGTAACCTGGTTTCCTGATAAATTTATCAAGGAAGAATAAAAATAACATTAGCCGCGCAATTTAGAATTGCATTAGTCTATAAAGAGTGTGGAACATAACGAAGTTGAGAAGTATTATATGAAAACGCCAAATGTAATGTAAATTTTCCTGGGAGTAAACACACCTAGTAGCTGATATTGAATTATATAACAAATCATTCAACCCTAGACTAATTAACAGATTAAAGATCATGTGTTATGACCAGCATGAATCATCTGTACTACTATTCCCCAGTCTCACAGCTTTTAATAGTACCATAACTTAAAATCACCCAGCGATGGTATAATCTCAATTCCTAACATGTTCCTACCGAGATATAGACTGACCTAAGAGCTCATGCCTCTGCGGGGTTATTTGCATGAACAAAACTTTATGTCTGCTAGAAGGACTTTAAGAGCTCATTTGTTGTTATGGAAACATCTCGGGGATTTTACCTATTTGTGGCTGTCAGACCCCAAGAAAAGTCAGAAATTTGTCTGATTACAGGATTTGGATTTCTTTTTTTATGTATTCTAAAAGAATTAGACAGTGAAAAAACAACACAGACCTGAGAGCTCCATTGTACTGCATTTACGTCCATCTCATGGGCCTTCTCCTTCCTCAGCAGCAATTTATAGGACAGTCCATCAACCTGTAATGCATCACATGTAAAAAGTTAGGATCTGCATCACCTTCACCAGACGTACTGAAGGCATTGGTCGGGAAATTAAATGACCAACAACATAACAACAAATGTATCACCATATAGGGTACACGTAATAACAAAAATCAGGTCAAACCATCGTTAAAAGTCGGAATTAATAAAAGGCTCTGAAACAGGAGCTCCAGACGGAGCATTCCTTGACAAAGACTTGAACTGTTGGCCCTACAGTCAAATATTATTCGTCACAGAGGAGCTATAGACTGTAAATACCTTGACTTTCTTTTAAGGATCAAATCTGGCGAATTAGCAATCACTCAAAATTGCAACAGTTTTTCCTCTCTCTTCCTAGATCAATTTTAGTGAGAGGCATAAAAGAGCTCTACAATGGTCTTCTTTTGTCCCTAAAACTACAGTGACATGGTTGCCACATTCATTCACATTTCTATAGAAGGATGATGAATTTAATGTTAATTTTGGAAAGATGTCATAACAGATATCATATAGCCAAACTAGGTATTTTAAACGTGACCAAGAGTTACTACTCTTTCACTCTTTGGCATGGCTAAGGATTTGATAGGTTCAGAAGCTCTTGAATGACTTTTGATGGAGATAAGCTTATCAGTTATCTCAGTGTGAATAGGAAGCTAGCCAGCTAAACATCGTGATGTGAGAGGGAGAGAGAGAGGGAAATAGACAACCTCTTCATTCTTAACGAAAAGACGTATAGCATCATCAGCAGCTCCACTAGCAATTATGCCCTCCCTGTATAAACGAAAAAATGTCCCAAATTCAAAATCCTAAATAAAAACTGAAAGCAACTGACAAATGGATCAGTTGTGATCAGACTTGCACAGCTAAATGTAAAACATTACTGTTATGGCAGAATGCCAACTAGAAACAATAAACGCACTCCACAGGAGAAATAAACATGACATGCCAGAAAATTGATTTTGACTTAGTTATACAGGATGTTACCTCGACCAATGAACTGAGAATATTGTCCGATCATGATATCCAGCAAGAGTGGAAACATGTCTCCTGTCAGAATGGAAGCAAGGTAAAGTCCTTAGCAATTCGAAAATACATATTGAAAACTCAACTAACGTAAAAGCAGAAAAATCAATTACCTATTTCTTGAGTGAAAATTTATTGTTATTTTTCAAAAGTACTGACTACAGTTAACAAAATTAAGTTATCGGTTCCTCCGAGAGTATTGTTCCACTAAAGCTTAGTTATCATAACAAAAATGGCACAGTTCCGAACCAAGGATCAACATGTAATATCTAGTGAAACAAAAAGCAAGATCCAACAAAAAGGACCCATCATATTTAAAGGAGATTAGTTGTTGTCATTTCTAAATGCAGCATCAGCATGCTATCCACTTTTATATGAACTTGTACGATGGAAGTATTGAAAACTTTCCAAACAAGATGACTTTCTAGAATGTTCTAGGCACAGAGTCAAATATGCATGAAGATTGGATCTCACCATGGAGCAAAGCCATCTCCAGCTGGTGGTGTTGCTTTGGGGTCACTTTCCCATATTTTCAAGGTAAGATCGTCACTGCAAGATCAGCACACTTGTAATCAGACCCTTTATATCAATATGGTTGTTAAGATTAGATAGGTAAATGAACAAACTAAACTATATTGTCATAAACAGGCGTATATGTGTATACAGTATCCATCTCCTTACAACGACAGTATGTTTAGAAAACCGTACAGAAATCTAATTATATTCTATTTTAATACTGTTTAGCAGCTTTGCGCACCTACAGGTGACCATTCTATCCCCGGTAGAGTTAAAAGATAATGCCCAAACCGTAGACGAATGCCCACTGCAAAATGAACAGACAAAATAGGCAAAAAAATATTAAAAAACGAATCTCAAGAATTGAAGGAAAAGATGACTGCGAACTGGGAGATGGTAAGGTGAAAATATATTTGAGAGCAAAAACTTCCAAATAAAACCTAAAAAATTATGATTCAAACACCTAAACAAGCAACATTACTAAGACACATCCATGCTAGTCTTAGGGTTTAGTGGAATAGGTGTAAGATATAATGCATCTAAACCACAGCAACGACCGAAATGACTGGAGCATGGCTTGAATCCTTATTATCCACTAACAGCTAAATTGCTACTAGTAAAGGATCTTTTGACAAACAAAGATTTACAATTACAAGAGGCTACAAGAAAATGGATGAGATAGTTTTTAAATTAGTGTCTTGGATCTAATGTGCAACAAGCCCAAGAAGGGTGATTACCCTTCTCCCCAGTACATGTAAACACATGATCTTATTGTTCAATTCCAATAAATAAGAACCACGAAGACATTCAGTCATATTTCCAGAGTAAAATCATTAGAAAAATGAAATCAAAATAAGAGAGAGAGAGAGAGAGAGAGAGAGAGAGAGAGAGAGAGAGAGAGAGGATGTATAAGATCATACTTGCTAGCTTCGTTTAAAGTTTGGACACAATGCCAGTCATCGCTGTCACCATCTTCGGCCCAAATCTGTCAAGAAACACGACGGATACATGCAAAACAATCAGTTACACGGCAATATCTTCTCGTCTTAGACACTGAAGCACCTTGAATTCAAACGTTAATATGAGTGATTCATCAAGAGGAAAAAGAAGGAAAAGAAAAGTGTTTTAAGCAACTGTATACCTTAATAGTGTTATCATAACTGCAAGTAAACAACATGTCCAGAAACGGATGCCACTGAACCATCTTCACATCCTGTGTGTGTCCTTGCAAGATTGAAAGACACTCACACTCATTTCCTGGTAAGACTTCCCAAATCCAAACAGATTTATCTCGACTGCATGTTGCAAGCAGGGAACCAGCTGGATTCCATGAAACACTTTTGACTTCATTCTCGTGACCCTACGCGTAGAGCAAGAACCTCCATATCAAAACCAATGACACTAAGAAGGAGAGAACAGGAATCAAATAGTTGTATAACTGTGATATTTCTAACTCTAACCACACTATAATGGTTCTCAAATGTAGAAGTCCATTACATATTAAAATGCACGCCTTTCACTGTATTAGTGAGAAGTATTTTAAGTCTTTTCTTTTAAGGTTCAGGATAATTCGTTTTGATCTCGCCTCCACACTTCGATGAGTCGAAAATAGCATAAGGGATGAAATTTACAAACCTTTTAGAATTAAGTCATTTTCTACATTTTTCATAGCCTATTTTTGGGTTTTCCATTTCAAGGAGTCTGTCTTGAGACTGCCTTCAGGCACCGTATTGCATAAACACATTTATAAACCTAGCACACTATTGTGTATTACAAGTGTAAGGAACTATGCAACTTCCATAATATTTCAAGTTTCAATGAACAGAGACAGCGCAGGCAAAGAGTGAAGAAATGATGATATAAAATGCATTAGTATGACTCAAGAGATTTTCTTGGTAGAACAATAAAATTACAAAGGCATTATAAAGGAGTATAACTGCTATCTCAGTTTGGACAGTTGCAAACATCAAAGCTTGCTATTGTGCAACCAATTCTACCATGAATCTAGAAAACCGCATGTCCGTGCCATTCAATCAATGGATGCTTGATCTCTGCCTAAATTATACATGGGTCAGCAAAAACAAACTTTGCCCATACAGTAAAGCCTGTACAAACACTTACTCTTCAGCTGCACTACTTCTATCCCAACGCGCCCATAATAGATGTTAATCATGCTACATAAAATATGCAGAGTCAGATTGATCACTAATACGATGTGTTTGCCCTGATTAGTTACCAAACTTTTTAAGATGATTAAAACTCAACCTCAACTCATCTAATCCAGAATACAATTCTAGTTTTCGATAGTACCCATTGTCTTTCGCAAAGTTTTAGTTTGAGAGGGTAAAAATCATAAACACAAAAGATTTAAATGAGAAGAACTAAATACCTCAAGAGTGGAAACACATTCAAAATCACCACCAACATTTGCCCAAATAGAAGTAGTAGCATCAAAACTCGCAGTAGCTAATAATTTTCCACAAGGTGACCAAGCACAAGACCTAACTGTTCTTGTATGTGTTTCATCCAAAACCGCCTGTTTCAATTTTTATCCGAAGACAAACAGGAGTATATCTCTTAATCAACTATTACCTTGGAAACTTAATAGGGTTTCACTAAAACTTCCAAAAAAAAAAGAAGCAAAACTGACCTTGCATTCCCAGGAAGTGTCAAAAGAGTTCTGTTGCCATATCCGAACAGTTTTATCACCACTGCAAGAAGCAAACATAGAAGGAATTCCAGAGATTCCAGTAGCTGGATTCCAAGCGAGATTCCAAACCCTATCAGTGTGACCTTCAAGTTTCTGAATCTCTTTAAGTTCGAAATTTCCCTCCAACCAATCCATTATCACTAGAAGAGATTGAACGAGGAAATGGATGGGAAGAATTCTACTATGTATACACTAGAGAGAGAGGTTGGACTTCAGAGGAAAACCTGTTGGCAGCCGAGTTTTTCACAGGCGGAAAAAAAAGAGGAGTATGGCATCACGGTAATCCTAGGGGTACATAGTATATTCTCTATAAGCAGGTCAGATGTTGCGATTAAGAGCAGGCCCAAATTCCTGGTTAGTAAATTCGCTAATTATACTGGTACCAGTGGCACGCCCGTGCAAAGCACGGGCTCAGATCGGTTATCCCAAGTTTAAGTAATTACTAATCCTATTGGCACGGGCCTTGTCAAATAGGTATTAGACATGATACAGTCTGTCAATACTAACCCATTTCAGTAGATTGCAGGGATATTTCATCAAGTCCATTTTAAGATTTATAGCTTACTCAAAAAAGAAAATATTCATATATGCAGATCTGTAAGCATTGATAAGAATGAATTTCATAGTAACATTGGCACAGTGGTCTTGATCGTTCCGTGAAACACCCTTATCACATATGTAAGATAAAATTTGAATTTGCAAATGATGGCACAACTTCTAAAGAATGAAAACTAAATAGGACAACCCAATTTCTACTTGTCAACTACAGTTTCATGTGCATAAATATTGCATCCAAAGGGTTAAAAGATATGCGTTAGTGGACCCGTGAATTGTGGGTGTTTTGTTTGCAGATCTACAATTACTTCCAGCGCACCAGTATAGGAAAGTCAACCAATATACACATAAATTCTAACATCCCAGTCCTCAAATCAATGTAGACATCTTTTCTCTTCCACTATATTCACATACATACACACAACCCATATTTTGTACTGCTGCTGATATGGTTGTGCATATTAAAAGCATTCTCTAAAATGATCTAAAACGAAAGGTTGTTACAAATACAATGGAATTTTATACATAATTCAGTAGATCTATTTATCTTTTGATGTGAGTTTGCAATTTCCCAAAAGATCGACTTGTGCCCTTTGCCGCTAACTGTGTAGGCGCCAGTACATGTTCTCAGACTTTGATCTTGGGTCAGAAAAGAAGAATAATAACACTGTTTCGTTGATGTAGGTAGTCAATAATAACCCAAGAGGACAACATTAGTAGCAAAAGAGAGGCAAAGGAGGAAAACTCACCTTTTATCATGCCTTCTTCATCTTGCATTGACCAAGACATTAAAATCAATATGGATTCTAAAAGAAACTATTATGTAACATCTTTAAAAGAAAGAATTGCTGATATAAGATGAAATCAAGAGACTCCCTGAAATCAAATAATTAAAGTCTGGAATTTCTTGCAAATCAAATGCATCAACAGCTTGAATTAAGCAGAAATAATATGAACATAATAAATACGTAGAATGTAAATCAATGGATTAACTATAGTTCTAATCTATATTTCAATTAGATGGAGTTGATTTATCCAAGTAATATTAAATTACCAAAAGAGGGGGAAGGAGAAAGTGAAGAAAACAAAACCAAACACTATCCAAATATCATACTATTGACACTACTATTCATGGTGATGACAACAACAATTTGATCTGAAAGGTACGATCATACTAAGTCTAATTTAATTTAATTCCAAAGAGCCATTGATATTGCAGAAGTACTCTAGTCTATTCGGAATTTCCCGATTCTTTGTATCAAAACTTCGGATGACAATAATGCTCTAGAATGAAATATTTGCCTGTAAAAGATCACCAATATTTACAAGGAGAGCACCATGTACAGGAGGGACATCCACCCATTGGTTTTTATGAAGTACTTGAAGACCACTAATGTGGTTATCTTGCAGTAATATAGTGAGGAAATCTGTACCAACATCGTTGGCTATGCCGAAAGTAAGTTCCGGTTGGGGGAACTCCCGATAGTAGTGACAGAGAAGATCCCAACCTTTAGCACATTCCATGCCCTTTAGATAATAGTAACGCCTCAATCCTAGACCCTCTGAGACTAACTCAAAAAAAATTCAAACCTAATTTTCCTACATGATCCGAGTACTCCATCATAGTTTTCCTAAGAGAAAATACTCGATAATATATTTATAATTTTGCTTTGTAACAAATTCAAATCTTACTGCAGTATGATGAAGAAATAAATTTACCTTAGAATAGTTGGAATTTCTTCTGGTTTTGGGGATGTGGGAGCCATGGAATAATAGTAAATGTCCCTCCAGTTAGCAGATGGTGCTTGGAAAATATCAAAATTACTTCGATAACCAGAGTTCACTACAAGACCACGTGTATAAAAGGCAGCTCTAACCTCGGCCGGTTGTTCATGAAAAATGAGGAATTTTCGAGCATTTCATCCATAAGAATTTTGGGAACACCATGGTTCACCACTTGAAAGAAACCTTTCTGACATGAGTTTATCACTTAATTAATGATCATTTTATCCCCTTTCTTAACGTCTCCAAGGTCAATAACAAGGATGTTAAAAAAAATTGATGATTCAGCGTGAGAAACCAAATTTTCTTTATGTCATCATTAGTTTGAAGATGAAGAGTACTTCTTCGATAGATTTCTTACCTGCACCTCCATTTCAGAAACTGCAGGTAATAGATGAGCATTGAGCTGTACTAATGACACAAACTGACTAACCTGGCCATCTGCAATAATGAGAAGAACATAATATTGACCACCACTATTCTCCACAGTTCCGATAACCATTTTTATTATAGGAGGGAAAGATGATGGCCCTGTCATATTGTAGACAAATTTAAAAAAAATGAGCATTCTCTGTAATCAAAATCCAATAATTAATTTTGACAATCAAGGTTAAAAAGATGAGTTGTGCACACCTTCTAGGTGCGGTTGAGGAGCTAGTTCTTTATAACGTATCAGTGCTTCCTCAAATTCGTTACAGGGTGGCTGGTCTGGGTAGAAGCTAATTAAATATGTCTTTATTGTGCATTGATGCTGCACAACAAAATGAAGGTTTGGACAATACATTCAACTGTTAGCTCTAGCCAATTCATGTCACTCGGACTTGCAAAAAAAACTAGCAATCAGATTAACAAAAATCGCAGAATCATTGTATACTTCATCCATGATCATTGTCACAATTAAATCATCAGAAACATCAATACCTTTTGATTGCACCAACCATATCCAATTCATGAAATTACATTATCACCTGCACAAAAATGGTACCTCAGTAATATTTACTATAACACTGAAAATGAAAACTAAACTAAACTAAAATTAATTACCAAAACAGAATAAGACTTTACCATGTAAGCAAGAGAATCCATGTATCATCATCTGCGACACAAAAAAAATTGAAGTTTTCATTTCTCCTCGAGAGAAACAGGGTTTCCAACAGTATCTTTGGTTTGAATTCAAGCCTTCTTCGAGCAGCTGTCGTCTTCTATCTTATATGGTGTGAGTTCAAGAATCCATAGAGAGACACAGCGAAAGAAGATAGAGAACAGAGTAAAGACGATGGTAAAGAGGGTTTGAGCTGCGATTGTAATTGAAGAAATCAAGACAAAGAAGTGGTTCGAGATTTACAGAGAAGACAATGGATTTTAGGGTTTTGATGTGGTCTGGAAATTGGGTATTGCTTGGGAGAGATTAAGAAGAGATTAGAATTCAGTTAACACAATCAATAGAATGGGATTTTGGGGTTTCTGTGAATTGAGGGAGAACTGCAGATGAAAACAGGTAGAGGTGAGGAGGCGACAAAGAAATAACGAAAGAAAATTAGGGATTTTATAGAGGATTTCAGGGGCAAAGACATCTTATTTTCTACTGGTCAAAATTATCTCTAATGATTTTTTATTGGTCTAAACTTTAAATAAGGGGCTAAAAGTTTTTATATTGGTCTAAATTTTTTCCCATAGTTTTTTATTGGTCAATTTTTTTTCAAAGTAGGGTCAGAAGCTCTAGAATTTAAGTTTTGTTCAACTTTTAACCACAACTGAGGAAAAATGAACACTTTGTTTATTTTTTGATTTTAAAAGTAGAGTGTGCATCGTACGAAATATCTCATGGACAGACAGGTTGATGAGTTTGTTAATGTTGGAAACGACGGAGGTCCTGCAATCATGGGAGACAATAGGTTGCTGGAGTAGCTTCTCAAAATCTTTTCAGATAGGAAAAGTATTGGGCGAATAATAGAGATATACTTCAGTTGAATATTTATTTTATTATTCAAGCACGTTTTACATTTTTAATGTTACTATAACCTTTTTGTGTGTTGTTTAATCATTGACCTTGCGTCTCAATAATCTTGAAGGTATATAGTTCTAATTCCCTTGTTAAATATTTTATTGCTGAAAAAAATGATATGGATAATATTCTGGTTTTGATTATGTAGGTTTATCTTCCTAGCCTAACGAAAATACACAACTTATAGAGAACTTTTGGATGCACCCATAAATGACAAGTGTTATTATGCGCTGAATTAATCCTCTTTCAAAAACCTATAAGACGTTGAGTCTATTCCACCATTTGATGGTGTGCCGATAGGCAACCATGAAACAAGTATAATTTGTGTGTTTTAACTTTTATGTATTACGAAATCCAGTGGCGAAACTAGAATTTGTATCTATGAGGACTTTAAAAAAAATGCATACTTACATATATTTATCGGGCTTCATTGCAGTATCACTTGGGCTTGAGATAAAATGGGCTAAATTTGGTAGCGATTTTAACTACAAAAATTGTTTAGGGGGGTGGCTAAAGGTAGGGAAAGCATGGTTGTAATTCTTCCTTTAACGAATCTTAATTTTATAGTGGGAGTGAAGGCACAATTTGAGACGAACGTATGGAGATGATAATTGACAGATTGGTTATTTTTTAGGTTTTAGTTTATTCTTTATTTATTCGTTTTTGTATGATCTGCATAAGCTTAAGGTTCAAAAAAATAATGGAGTTCTAAGTCTCTGATGTTCTAGTTGTTTTCCATCAGAAGCTCTAAGTCGTTGTGCAAGGCTATGATCTTTTATGATGAAGATCAAAGAGGAAAATGACTGCATATATAGTGTTCAAAATAAATAACAACTACAATCAGGACAACCCTCAACCAAAACAATTTAACATATAAAATAAAAAATATAGAAAAAGTTTTACGCTTTTCTTACACCTCAAAGCACTCTGGCCAAATTGTAGTTAATATCGGAAGTGTCAGCGATACATCAACGATATATCAGGTAACGTCTATCGTCCCTTGACTGAAACGATACGCCTAATATCGACAATACAAGAATATTTCGATTATATCGGTTGTATCACTGATATATCAGTCGTGGTATCGGTCGATAAGATCATTAAGGATATTAAAGTATTATTAACATAGTTTTTTTTTTTCATTTTTACTTCCATGAAATCTCCATGTTAATAGCTTGTTTGGATACTAGAAGTAAAAATGTTTCTGCTTCTCCAAAAGCAGAAGTCAAAAGCAAAATATTTTTGCTTCACAAAAAGTTAACTTTTTTGCTTCTAGAAGTCATTCTGAAATTGTGTACCCAAACTAACTTCTGACTTTTCTGCTTCCAGAAGTTAAAGAGAAACTTCTTGAGTGACATCGAAACATGCTATAAATGTTTGTTTATTTGAATAATGAGAGATACATCCTTGTAAAAAACAATAATATAACATTTATTCTTGCTTCCTTGATGTTTTATATTAAAAATGGTTTACGTTAAAAAAAAAAATGAGTAGCATAATATTTAACTACTTGTAAAATATAAAATTATAAGGTAAATTGTGGATCCCCGGTTATATCCGATATAATCTTTTGTTTAGGTGTACTTCTCCTCGCCGATACGAGTCTGAAATACAATATTATCTACTTTGCTATGGCCTAACCCCTTACCCCAGCAAGTCTATTCCACCGACATAATAACATTGAGCTTGCCACAAAAATATAATAATCGAGAATAACTTAATGCCTTAGTCATAGTATCAAGAAGTTGATACGTTGTCGATATGTGCCTCACCTCGAGAGATTTAGCTACAATCAATGTTAGAGCACTGCTCGATTGAACCAACCAAGCGTTGGTATGTCAAGTTTAGTTTTAAAACTCAAAGTCGATTGAGTAGATTACTAAAGTAAACTTTGTTAGGTTAGACTAGGAACATATAAATGTTTAGACTTGATCTAGTTACTCTTGAAGATCTGATGATGTATCTAAGATAAAACGAAGACAACATCCTTCAGATTAAGGTAAGTAACTACAATACTTGACTTATTCCATTTTTGTCCATTGTTTATGCAACTATTTATTTATTGAAAGCATAACATACGAAGTTACATTTATTACAATGACTTTAATATTGGTGACTTGTTCACTATACAGTTCTCAAAATATCAAAAATGAAGGATATACTTTATTTTCTTCGACAACTTTAAATATATGGAGTTATGAAGTATAGTTTATCTATAGACTTTGTGTTTATGACATTGCACTAATTGGTAATTTGTTATTATTTAATGAGTTGAACTTTCGAATCAATCCAAACCTTAATAAATATGTTTGAAAGCAATTTCAGAAACATAGTTTAAGGAATTAGACTTACGAAACTTGTTTCAAAGTCAAAATAAAGATTTAGAATCGATCCATAATGGGAAGAATCGATCCCATGACCGATCCTGAGTGAATCTAACTTATATTTTTAATTTTTTCGATTGGTCTGTTAATCAACATATATACATACGTTTAAATTGTTTATTAAATTTACCTAATCAATATAATTATATATTTGAAAAGGTAAATTACTTTTTTGATTGGTCTGCCAATTATGGGGTATATATATTGATACAAAAAGGTAAATACGATACCTTGAAACACCGAGCCCTTTTGACACGTTGAAGTGAAGACATAGACAGACATTTCTTATCAAGGATGCACTGCCCCATTCCTCACTCATTTGTACGTTTTTGCTTGTTAGTGAACTTAAGTGTGTAACCACTCATTTGTAGGAGTTGTAAGAACATCTTGTAGAAAAATCTGGCATATGCATATCCGTCGTGGGAGTTTTATAGGATGAGTTTATATTCATCTATCTATATGTTTCATGTCTCGATATGAATCTTTTGTGCTTGGAGCATTCTGACCCATCGAAGTCATAATCCGGGGTTAAGATCGTAGCTAAAGAAAGAAAATGAATGGTTGATGAAGATAACATGATCATCAGAGATCGAGACAGAGGGACAGAAGCAAGGCATGGGATTTATCTTCAAAGTCAGTGTGATGATCACGTCACTGAATTCTTAACAACAACTTATACACCAATATTCCAAAAGTTGGGAGGGAGGAGCCTAAATCTAAGTGGTCATGCTCGTTGAGAGGAAGAATTTGCTGGCGTCACCCTGAGAACTTTGACTTCAGTGCAGCGCGTATTTGACATCAGATTGGTGTTGCCGAAGTGGAGCATACATCGGGGTGCAGTCCCCACTATGGACGTGATCAACAAAAGGAAGAAGCTTCCCAGTTAGATGAGAACCCTTGATGTAGTGAGATTATGTCAATCATGTTTTGTTATCTTTAGCACTGACATTGGGTTCCACTTACTTGGCTATAGGGATCACATTGGTCGGATGAAATTGAATTGATCTTTCCAATAAGATCAAGTCTCCAAGTGTAAAATAGACAAGAGGTGTTCATTTACTAGACATGAGATATGTTTAATGAGATTCACATAAACGTGACAAATATGGTGTCCATTTCCTCATTATTTCCAAAATTAGGATCAATCAAAAATAATAAAATTGATTGAAATACTGGAAAATAGTAACATATTGGATAAATTGGATGATTTTTTGTGAAAATAAATAATAAATAGTAGTTGTGTGTGCTAATTGTGTGATGATGGGATTTTTATATGTATATTAGGGATATAATCGTTGGAAAATATAGTCATTGAGCGGCCAAAGATTGACTCAGCGACTTAACTTATGACGTTGAGCAACTCAGGCTTGACCGTTCGGTTTAGCTTTGGCGTCTCCATCCTCTTTACCATTGTACGAAAATGGATTTGCTCATGCACATTACGCTCAAATATGCAAATTTAACTTGACCCATTAGACCTAGTTAGCAATTCGTAGTTTGAGGAAAGTTCGGGACGACAAACGTACGAGTATTATTCGTTTTGGTGGGATGTAAATCTGGTCCACTTTTCGGTCAAAGGTTCTGATTCAGGGATGATTCGTATCGGCATACGTGCGTGTATAAAGATATACGAATTCAGCACATAAAATTCGGTATATATTAACTTGTAAAAAAACCGTTTTTAACATAATCTCGCCTTATGAATATGATTTTACTGTTTAAATGAGCTATCCATATGGTATATGCAATATAACCGACAGTACAAAATGTACGCTGGTGATATAGGGCTTAGATTGGTGTATGTAAGATTTTAAAAGTCAATAATGTGATAAAAAAATAGTAATTTGGTGATGACTGACAAAGTATTATATGGGCCGTATAGTTCGGTAATTCATAAATATACATATAATTCATTTTAGGCTAGAAATTTGTAAAACTAAGTCAGAGTTCCAAATGTACAAACGATACGAACGGATTCGGATGATACATACGAATTCACAAAATAATTATATATGTAATTTCAGTACTGTCAAATATATCTCTATTACTTTCCCAATATTTTTCGTACCTGGAAGATTTTGAAAAGCTACTCCAATAACATATTGAATCCCATAATTATAGGACCTTCGTTGTTTCCATCATCATCAAACACATCAACATGTATATCCACGAGCTATGTCATACTATTAACGTATTTTGTTGGCTCAACTCTATAAACACTAACTTTAGTAACACCAATATCTTTTGTACTATGTTTGTATAACATATAAAACATCAAACATCATATTTATTTTTTATTATTTGAGTCTCAACATTTCGTATTGGTTAATTGTACCAGCCATTTATATAACATAAAACAAATATGTTGTAAGCTTATAGCAAGTTCTTGATTAATGAAAACATCATTGTCAATGGATGTCGTATTTGTTCGTATTTTATTATTATTAGGGTTATTTTAACTTTTGGTCCTAAAAAGACGATTAGTGTTGTGTTTGTATCCCATGAAGTTTCAAATTAGAGTCTGGGTCATATGACCAAAATTGACCGTCTTGACTGTTACAAAAAATAATTTTATTTTTAATGAACTCTATAATTAACTAATACCTGTGGTTCTGATTAAGCCAAACCAAAACATTCACAATTGCAGATTGATTGTATGATGACTAAAGATTAAGAGCTTAAAAAACTCCCTCTACCACCACTACCTGAACAACCACTAACACCTTAGCCATCACCACTAGACCTATGAATTTAAATGAGAGGAATCATTTTTACAGGGTTCAATCAGCTGATAAAGGTGAATCCAAACTTCTTTATCTCTGGAGATAATTGTTATTATGGTGAGTATTATCATCATATAATGCAAATATAAATCGAATTAATCATTTTGAAAAAAAATTACAAGGAAATAATCTGATAGAGTTGATATTGATAATGGTAAAGTTGTTGTTGGTGATGAATTTAATTAATTTGGTGAAATTTATTGCTGTTGGATTTTGTTGGTTTTGAGTATCGGATAAATTAGTTAATGATGATGGTGATGAAGATCGGATGATTGTTAACAAAAAAGATGAAGATTTCAAAACCCAAATTAATTACACTAATGTAGTCCATTTTGAAGATACTATTAAATTGTTCTTTTTTTTTAAAACACTATTAATTTGTTTAACACCTTCATCTTCTTCAATTATCTCTTTCAACTGCTCTTGTAGCTTCAAGAAAAAGTAATTGCAGTAGTAATATTTAACATTAGCAATAATCAACTCAAAACAACCATTCACACCTAATTTCTTAAGTTCAATTAATTCACACCGAAAGTTCCCAAATCTCCTTTTCATCCAAAAACCCTAGATACCCAAAGAATTTTTATCTCATTCACGGGTATAACAAATGTTTCAATGTCAAAGTTAGTAATTAAATTTAAACATATATTAAATCTCATTTTCGTATCCAACCATATTTTGCAACCGTCAACGCATTCAACTTTTTTGGGACCTATAGTCAAAGTATTCCAATGTTAGCTAAAATTGTGTTTACACTATTATTTTTATGTTAGCAAAATATAAACAATATTTTCTACATATTTGTTAAAATGAACTAATTCTTAAGAACTTGAACAAGTATTAATTCACTGAAAATATTATATAATATTTATTAAATATGTATGACTATAAAATTATGGTTGAATCCATATTCCCGCATAGTCTTATGATTGAATCCAATATATGAAAAACGCGGAAGGACAAGTCTAATAATTATAACTTGGGCTCTAAGTATATCTTTTCTAGGCCATCTTTTAAAATTTTGTGGAAGATAACTTAGAATCCAACCTAAGTGTCAAGTGTCTCTGTATGATAGTTTAATAGTATTTAGTAACTTAGGCTCATTTTCTGACCGTTGATATTATGGTTTCAATACTGTTGAAACTATCGACCATTGTATTTGTTCTTCCACGATGTATTCCAAATATATAGGTCGCATAGAATTTGATACTTGAAATATCATCACCATGACACCATAAGATAGACTTGTTCTTAGAACATAGTCATCAATTAGGAAGCACAGACGCGGACATAAGATACAAAAAATTCTTCAAAATTTGTGTGTGGACACGTTATGAAATCGAAGATATTTTCAATTGATATATATATATATATTTATATTTTTTAATATTAGTAAATTATCAAAAAACAAAAATAAATAAATGAATAAGAATATACGTAAACTAATATGACGACCTGTATATCAAAACTTTGATCATTATTGGTATTTACATTAAAATAATGTGTGGCATATGTATAAGCTAAGAGAATCTCCAAAAAATAAGTAAGACCTTTATTTCAGACAGTTTACACATACATTAAATATAGGACCCCGTAACTAATAAACTACTTCCAGTAGTATAGGGATTTAACCATTAAATTATCTCATGTGATAAAATCTTAATCGTTTAATCTTACTTTAAATTAAATATTTATTAAAAAATAATTAAAAAAATATGACATGGAGGTCATTCTGGAGGGCTAGTTAAGACTTTCTTTAAAACCCTTATGTTTAATATGTCAGCCCTCCTACTTTATAAAATTTTGCTATTGGAGATGAACTTATCTTAAGCGGAGGTCTAAAATTATATGTGTCATTAAAAATAAAAATTACACCTTCTATTGGAGATGCTCTAATGTGTCTATACGGAAACACCACGAAAAAAAAGGGATTTTAGGCTCAGACCCAAAAATAATATTATTCTTATTATCAAGTCCAAAATATTTTTGAGTTTCTATGATACCCATAATTATTTGAAATTATGAAAAATATCTACATAACTCTTTATGCATCATATTTCTTCAGGGGTATAATTGGTAACCAATCTAGAATATAACATATTTAAAAATCCGTTCCTTGAAATTTTATAAATTTTATCTCGTTTGAAAGCTTTTAAAGAGATCTACCTAATGAGTACAAACAACAATATTAAATTTAGACTTCAACGAAAAAATCAGAGGTGATTGTTCATTTAGGCATAAATTTTAAAAATTGTATACGTAACCATTACGCAACCACCACAAAGGATGCATAACATATTATGCAAACACCACAAAGGATGCATAACAAATTATGCAACCATATTTTGGTTTATGCATCCACTAGTTAAGTTATTCAACCATTAAAACGATGTATATGCCTAAAAAATAACATTCCAATAAAGAAAATGATGCATAACGAATTACGCAGCCACCACAAAGGATGCATAACATTATGCAGCTGTGTTTTGGTTCATGCATCCACAAATTTGGCTATGCAACCACTGATTAAAATGATGTATATGCCTCGAAAATAATATTCCAACAAAAAAAAATGATGCATGATGCATCTGTTTTCTTGACTGCATAACAGGTTATGCAAACATTTTTCTAGTTTCACAACTAAAATATGAAGTCATTTTTTTGGTTGATAACAGTGCTAACAACAAAAAGGACTCATAATGCAATATGCTGGCATTTTCTCGACTGCATAACAAATTATGCAACATTTTTTGTAGCTGCATGACAGATTATGCATCAATTTTCTCGACGTCATAACAAGTTATGCATGATTTTTTGTAGCTGCATAACAAATTATGCAACCATTTTTTGGTTGATAACAGTGCTAACAACAAAATGGATGCATAATGCAATATACTGTCATTTTCTCGACTGCATAACATATTATGCAACCTTTTTTTGTAGCTGCATAATTGACTATGCATCTATTTTCTCGAATGCATAACATGTTACGAAGTCATTTTTGTAGCTGCATAACAGATTATATAACCATTTTTTGGTTAATAACAATGCTAACAACAAAATGGATGCATAATGTAATATGCTGCCATTTTCTCAACTGCATAACAAATTATGCAGCCACTTTCTCGACTGCATAATAGGTTATGCAACCATTTTTGTAGCTGCACAATAGGTTATGTAGTCATTTTTTGGTCGATAACAGTGCTAAAACAAAATGGATGCATAATGTAAGAAAGGAAAAACATTAAGGAAGAAAGAAAATGACAAATTACCTTTTGCTCTTTAGAATCTAATTCTTAAAGTGTTTTTCTTGAACCACCTATGAGATGAACTGAAATACCGTAGACTTAAAACTTATCACATTGAGTGTGCTTCACTACACCATCATGTTCAGAAGAAAATCTAGCGACAAATAGAGAGAGAGTAATTGAGCAAAACAAAAAAGGTGAGAAAAAAAAACTTACAACAGCCTGTACAATAGCACACAAACAAAAATACATGAACTTTCTCATAGAGGCAATGACTCTTAGTGCTGGACCAATTCCCAACAACTTGGCCCATACGTTCTATATAATGGATACTGTATTTTTCTTATACGCTAGCTTCTGTTTCAATTTTTCTTTAGTTTTGCAGCAGTCAAACTTTTAACTGCTTGCTCACATTCTTTAGGGGATTATCCCCTTCAATATTGCCTCATTATTTGTTAAGTTTCTTGTTTCTCACTGGCATTATCCCCCTTCATAGGTTAAGGTTCACCCACTTTAGCTGTAGATGCAGTACATAAGGACTGTGACATCCACCTAAGCCCCGAAGACGATAGTGTCTCCGCCTTTCTATCTCCAAAAAAACCATGCATATATAAATGAGTAGTTGACAAGGTTAACAATTCATTTTTGTTAACTGAAAGACCATTTTTTAAAAATATACCCACGTTGACAAGATATATACATATAAGCATTAATCATGGAATGTTTGCAACTCAAAATAATAAATAGAAAAGCCAAATCAGTGATTATTCATGAATTAGAACTATATTACTTTAAAAAAAAAACTTAATAACATTGACACGATTACATATGTTCAATTATAAAACAAAACTATAGCAGGTTCGAGAACCAGAATAAGAAGCCTATTTATAACATAAAACAATGAAACTTTAGTCATTTTACTCCTTGATCATGTTCTCGTAGTATTCATCCACAAAATAGACACAAAAAATACTTTAAAAAAACAAGGGACGTAGAGTATCAAAAGAGAATATAAAGTCAAGATTTCTAACTTGCTTCATATGAATACAAAACCACCATCATGTCAACATATTGTGCCTCTATGTATGTTGCTGCCGACACTATCTGCAAATCTACGATACCAAAATAATTAAAAAGTGTCGCTTTAGAAATCTCTCTATCTTACTGATGTCTCACTCCTCCAAGATTTTAAATAAACCACATAAGCATCAAATTTCTGTACCTGAAAAATGATCATCATCCCGATTGAAAACACAACACAACCCTAATTAACAAATAACAAACTAAAACATATAAAATTCAGAAGAGATTACACATACATATGGTTCATTAGATACTTTACCAAGTTGATCAACATCATACAATACAGATCCAGATGATCAACTTGCAAAATCTAAGATAATAAAATAAGAAAAAAAAGATGATTACGAACCTTAAATCTTATATGAATCTTTGATCCAAAGCTAGCTATCGATCCATCTCCAGTTCTCTGATTCAAATTAAAAATAAAACTAATCTTTATTTTCAAACTTAGAGAAACTATGAACTCAGAAAGAGAAGAACAAAAAAAAAGAGACGAAGAGGAAATAAAAACGAAAACAAAATTTTGGAAAATATAGGTTTGTGAGGAATATCTACCGATGAAATGGGTGCGCGAGTGAATTTTTCCGTTCGTGAATTTATGGGTGAAATTTTTTGGAAAAAATGGGCCTGACCGTAGATTTCACTATAGACATTTGTGTGCTACACAGGTCATCAGTGAAGCAGGAGATGAAGTTGGGCACTTACCCAATGGGCCTAAGAAGAGCTGAAGTAGCAAAAGTGTTTGGGCCCAAAATTGGTTCGTAATCCAAAACTGACGCCCTAAACCCTTCTCGCCTCCCATATAAACAAACAATGCAGAAACCCTAGTTTGTTTCATTTTCCTCTCTCATAGGTTCGTTCTCTATCTCCTCTCTACTCTACTGCAGCTTCACTGCCGCATAATCTGTGTTTCATATATTTCTTCTTAGATTCATATAAGGTTACAAGATTTGTTGAACTAGATCTATTTTTTTTTTTTATAATACCAGCTTTCTAATCACTGTCCATCCATTCTCTGTTTTCGATCTAGAATCGCTCTTTGAATTATCTGCTGTTACTAATTTGTTTACTTGTCTGGTTTTGATCACAGAGTAGAAGTTTGTACTAGGAAAATAGTTAAACCATGAGGTATGTTTTGTCAGACCCTTCTCTGAGTTTTACAGCTCGATATTCATTGATTCATAGTATGCGCTGATTGTTTTATGATTCACTAGTTAGGTGTAAATCATGTTCTCATTTTAATTAGGATTTTGTAGTGTGTTTGTATTCTACGCCCACCTATTTTATTTTATTATTGTGTTGTTTATTCAATATGCCGTTGTTTTATTGCCTTTCTTAAAAGCTAAGACACCTTTACTAGGGTTCTCAATGTATTAAGCTGAAAGGTAAACTGTAGGCTGACATCCCCTAAATTTGTTATATACATATGTTTGCCGGTCTTATGCTGAGTCCCTATCTGTATATGCTAATGTTGTGAATTCCATATCAAATAAATCCAATAAGTTTTATGGCCCTATTGTGGGTTTTTATATCAAGATACTAAATTCTGCCTTGTTAGTAATAACAAGTTTGCTTACCAAATGATAGCTGTTGTGTTATTCTTGCAATCAAAAGTTTACTTATGGGTGTTGGGTTGAGAATGTTTCAACTTATTCGAATCTTTCACCTATTGTAGTAAGCTTCAGAGTGAAGTGTTGAGGGAAGCAATCTCCCAAATCAATACCGAAGCTACAACTAAAAAGCGAAAGTTCACTGAGACAGTGGAACTTCAGATTGGTCTTAAGAACTATGACCCTCAAAAGGACAAGCGTTTCAGTGGTTCAGTAAAGTTGCCACATATTCCCCGCCCTAAGATGAAAGTTTGCATGCTTGGTGATGCTCAGCATGTTGAGGAGGTGAGCTTTGCTCTTTATAGCAATACTTGTTTATATAGTGTATTGAATCCATTAATGTAACTAGTTGTAACTAGTATTGGTAGTTTGTGTTGGGCAGGATACTAAATGATAATGTGTCTGATACATATGATAACAGCTTCTTTACATATTCTTAGATCCTGAAAGGGACAACAACCTCCGAGTGTTAAATCACACATACCTCGGGGACAAGTCTCTCTAGAATCTAATTTAGGGTCTTATATAAATTGACATCTCAGAAAGCCATTGCTCTGTCTTAATCAGCTTATGGCTCGCTATGATGGCTACATCTTCATATGATTATTTTGTTTATTATTTTGCTTGAGTTCTCAAACTCTCTAGTTAGTAGGGACACATTTGGTAGAGCTGAACAAATTGTTACTTTCTCTTGTAATAACACTTTGTTACTTTTGATTTCAGGCTCAGAAGATCGGTCTCGAGTACATGGATGTTGAAGGTCTAAAGAAGCTTAACAAGAACAAGAAATTGGTCAAGAAGCTTGCAAAGAAGTTCCATGCTTTTCTAGCCTCAGAGGCTGTTATCAAGCAGATTCCCCGTCTTCTTGGACCTGGTCTTAACAAGGCAGGCATGTTTTTCTACCAAGAACTATTTATTTAGTAATTTGTTTCTGCTGCTTAGTCTCACCTTTTCATTATTATGCTCTTGTTTACTAGGAATCTTCCAAAATAAACTTGCTAATTGAGATTTTTTAATGCTATGTAATGCAGGTAAGTTCCCAACTCTCGTGACTCATCAGGAATCGTTGGAGGCCAAGGTGAATGAAACCAAGGCTATGGTTAAGTTTCAATTGAAGAAAGTGCTCTGTATGGGTGTTGCTGTTGGTAACCTTGGTATGGAGGAGAAGCAGATCTTCCAGAACGTTCAGCTTAGTGTCAACTTTCTTGTATCATTGTTGAAGAAGAATTGGCAAAATGTGGGTTTTCTTAGCTTTATTATTGGTGGTTTTGAATCTTTTAATCATGATTTTGTTTTCTGTTAAATGCTCTCCTTGTATCTACAGAGTTAAACTTTGTCAAATCTTGATTGGTTTTTGTTGTGTGTGTTGAATCAGGTGAGGTGCTTGTACTTGAAGAGTACCATGGGAAAGCCAGTACGCATTTTCTAAGCATTACATTTCTATAATTGTAAGGGCAATTCCTACATGCTGTTCATGTTTCTGTAGATCCCTGGAGAGTTAGACTTAGGGAATGCCCTGAGAGTAACCAGATATAGATAGGAACTGTTTTGAGTAGTAGACTTTTTTCTGAAAATGCTCAGTGATCTTTTTGTTTAATTCCTGAATTTGTTTTCTGTTTTTTACTTGTAGTTCAGGGATACTTGAATCTTGAAAGATAGTGATTTGGCTTTTCTTTATCCAATTGTAGCTCTATTGATGATACCAATTTGTAGCTCTGTTTACTACGTCCCAGTATAATGGCCTCAAGTCAATTGAATAAACATTCATAAGTTGTCAATAGTCCAACCTTGTGACCTGCCATTTGTGATGTGTTTGAATTCTTAGAAGCTAACTTTTTGAATCAGTGAGATCAGAAAACTAGAATTTGACCCGGCACGGACTAAACAAAAATTGTAATTTTACCTGTTTACGATCGTAATTAGAACCTGGCATCTGTGATGTGTTTTTTTACCTGTTTCCGATCGTAATTAGAACCTAACTTTGTAAACATTAAACTTTATCTGCTTCTAGAGCGAGGGCTAGAACATTCATTTACTTTGAATGAGTTAGACTGAAATTAAACAAATTAGGTGTTATTATGGGAAGGGAAGGACCCTTTCACCCAAACTCCTTCAAAGTTTGAACACTATATGAAAGTGTTTGGTAGTCTATCTTAGACGGGTAATTTTTATCAGACCGAGCATTTTAGGTTATTATTATTAAAATATTTATATATATATATATATATATATATATATATATATATATATATATATATATATATATATTTTGCATGGACAAATTTGGATGATTTCGCAAATTGTGAGAGAGGCGAGACAATTTTGGATGATTTCGCAAATTATTCGAAGTACTGCTGTTCTTGTGTACTGGTTACAGAACTAGAAAGCTCGGTTGGTAGGTATCTATGCAACAGAAAGAAGGTTAAGCCAAACCATATTCTATCTGTCACGTAAAATTTGGTAATTTTTGTGTTTGCACAATTCTTTAAGGAAATAAAGATATAGAAATATTTTTAGATATTTTTTCAATTGTATCTTTATGGATAATAAGGATAGTGAAATTTAAAAATGATGTATTTTTTTTGTAAGTCTATTTAAAATAATTAGTAAAAGAGTAAATTTAGGTCTTGTTTATTGATAAAGTATCAGTTTTTATGGGACAAAAGTTTAAAAATGAAAAGATCACCTTTCTTGGGAAAGAGGAAATATTAAATATAAAAAGAGTCCTACTGTCACGTGTGCATGCACGAGACAGTAAAAGTGAACCCGCATCTTACATTAGTACAGAGCTACGTTGGTCGCGATAATCATGTGCAATAATGGAAAGCAACACTAGTACTAGAATGGTTAGTTTGACCGGTGAGAACTACGTGATATGGAATGCGAAGATGGAAGACTTATTGTACTGCAAAGATCGATATGATCCAATAGAGAACAAGGGAAAGAAGCCTGACAAGACAGATGAAGATATGTGGCGTGTAACTAACCGTAAAGCTGTTGGTTTCATTCGACAATGGATTGATGATTCTATTTTTCATCATATGTGGCTAGTGAGGCACTAGCATATTCTTTGTGGACAAAGTTAGAGGAGATATATGTTCAACAATCTCCTTGTGAAAAAGCTCTTCAATTTGTAAAACTTGGGAAATTAAAGTACATGGAAGGGAGTTCAGTGGCGCATCAATTAATGGCATCATGAATCAACTCACATTTATTGATTTGAAGATTCCTGATGAAATACAAGCTTATCTGTTGCTAAATAATTTACCATACAGTTGGGAGACATTGAGGATGTCTCTAAATGATTCTGCTCCAGACAAGAAATTAACTATGGTGATTGCAACAAAAAGTTTGCTGAATGAAGAAGTTAGAAGGAAGTCGTCAGACTCATCTCATTCAGAAGCTCTGGTTACAGAGAAGCGGGGGAGAAGAAAAAGCAGAAAATACCTTGTATGTTGGAATTGTGGCAATAAAAGTCATTATGCAAATGAATGCAGGAAGTCGAAGCAAGAACCAGGGAATGGAAATAATAAAGACAAGGATGCTATAAGTGTTGTAATAGATGATGGTGATATCATTTTATTGTCTGATTGCGATGATATGTGTATTAGTTCTGCAGGTTCCGATTCAGAATGAGTGGTAAATTTAGCAGAATCTTATCATGCTACTCCTCAAGAAGATGTGTTTACCTCCTATAAGGCTGGTGACTTTGGGTCAGTAAGAATGGAAAACCGTGGTGTTTCTAAAATGGTAGAAATAAGTGATGTGAAAGTTGAGACTAGTGTTGGTTTCACATTGGTTCTCAGAAATGTGCGACATGTACCAGATCTTCGTTTGAATCTAATGTCACCTAGAGTGTTAGATGAGGAAGGGTAAACCAATTTCTTAACCGGTGGACAGTGGAAGCTAACCAAGGGCTCCATGGTCATTGCAAGAGACAAGAAGTGTGGCAAGTTATATATAACCGAAGTGAAGCTGATGAAAGTTGATAACAAGGGGGGGAGTCAGTTGAGAAGATCCATACAGATGACAACGATTCTGATATGATGACAAAGTTACTAGCAAAGTACAAGCATGTACATTTCTGCGAAAAAGGAAGATGTGGTGGTGACAGTACCTCGCCATAAGTCGTGAGGAGGAGATTGTTGGGTTGTCCCTCCTTATGGCCCAACTTTCCGATATCCCCTTAACCAATTGAGGGAGGAGTTTAACAATAGACTTGTTATGTTATAACAAGTTGAAAACCTACATGAGAATGACTTTTTTTGGTCGTGAGAAACAATAAGAAGAGAGAGAGAGAGAGAAAATAAGGTAGACACCATTAGAGAGGTTTTGGTGAAGATTTGAGTTGTGATCTTGAAGAAGAAGGGTGTTCTAGCGAAGGACCGGTTTGGTTGGTGAAGATTTATCCACCACATCCTATATATCTTCAAAAGGGTAATTCTACCTTTTTGGTAAAGAATTAGTTATCCACCATTAGTAGTGAGTAGATAAAGAAGGCATTGTTATCCAAGTGTTATATGCACCTTGAAGTTGTATGAAACCCCAATATGGAGATATCGTTGTAACCCATTACTTGTCATAGTGGAAGTTTTCTCGTGTTTTTTTACTCTTCACATTGAAGAGGTTTTTCCACGTAAACCTTTATGTTGTGTGATTGTCTTTGTTTCGTCGTATTCCGTTTACTTACGCATTGTGGTTGTTTGCTTGTGTTGGTTCCATATTGCGCATAACGTCCCGGATTGGTAATCCCCCCAGCAGAACTGAACACTTATGTTCCAATCAATTTGAGAACGATTATGGAAAAAGTTTAATTTTTTTCAAAATCCTTCTGTTTGCTTTTCAAGTCTTTGTGTTTAAAGTTTTTGAGTGAAATTCATCATTTCTATTGGAAAATATGAATTCAACTTATATTTTAAGATCAATATGATTGATATTGATGATGAACAAAAGAACGTAAAACCAAGCCGCTGAGATTTATTATTTCAAATCACATCTGCATCATGGTATGAAAAAGTACCTAAATGTCTGCAACATTTCTTCAAAGCATAAACCATTTTAGTAAAAGAAAATATTATTTTTCTTTTGTAGAAAAGTAATCGAGTCACCTACTGATTTAAGGAAAAGAGGAGATGAATCATCTAGGTTTTTTTTTGATGATTTTTGGAAGTTGGATCTTTTAACGATTGAACAAGTGGTTAATAGGAATTAAGTAAAAGAGAAAAATTGAAGGGAAGAGAAAAATAATGTCGTTTCTGAAGGTGGTTTATAGTGAGGCAGAGGAAGAGAGAACAAATTTTAAGAACAATGATGATACTGCCTTTCAAAAAGATAATATCGAGGATTTGAGGGGTCAACAAACAAATAAACAAAATATAAGTTTAAGTATTAGGTTTCATGATATGTGTTTATCTAGAATATATCGATTTAAGAAAGATGATATTTCATCCAATGGATGTAAGATGCAGGTTCATTTTTTTTGTCTCGCGCACGCACATGGCAGCATGACTCATATTAAAAAAGAGAATATGGGCCTATTGCCCATAAACCTTTAAAATATGATTGAAATGGATGGGTAAAATATTACTCTGGGTGAAATGGACGGAAATAAGTTTCCAAAAAAACTGACTATACTACCCTTTAGGATTTATACCCCGCAAAATCAGTTTCACCCCCACCCCACAAAATCAGTTTCTCCCATCTTCTCCACACTCTCCCAAAAGAAACTTCTCCCATCTTCTCCACCTCCTCCTGAAAGAAACTTCTCCCACCCTCTCCACCATCGAAATCATAATTTCTTCACCACCACCACCACCACCGCCACATACCATCAACTCTTTGTTCTATCCATATTCACCACCAGCACCAGCACCATCACACCAAAAAACCTAGTAAGTTTCATCTGCAGAAGTTTCTATCACCACCACCAACAAAAACCCTAGCACCACGACTCAACCTGAAGTTTCTATCACCACCACCAACAAATACCCTAGTCAATTCTACTCTTAATTATCGAAAAGGGTAATTACTATTTCTATCTACTAATTTTAGGTTTTCTTTGATTTTATTTTTTATGATTGAAATTGGTTTCATCTACTTTTCAATTTTAGGGAAATTTTACACATTACCCATTTAAAATTGGATGAAACTGGTTTAATCAAGTTATTTGTGTTGAGATGGATCTGTTGTTGTTGTAAATGTGAAATTTGTTGTGAAATTGGTGTGTATGAAACTGGTGCTGTAAGTAGGATGAAACTGGTGTTGTAAGTAGGATAAAATTTGTTGTGAAATTGTGTTGAGTAGATATTGGTGAATGTTAGTACTGTCCAGATTTAATCTGCAGTTTCAGCAGGTTTAAAGTAGGATGAAACCAGTTTCATCCAGTTTAAACATTGGTAAGTTTTTTATTTAGATTTTTGTTTGAAATCAATTTTGTAAGTTGTTAGTGATATATACAATTTATCTAGGTTTAGTTAGAAAATAGGAAGAAACTAGATTCATCTAGATTTAGCTAGAATGAATATATATGCATATGAAATTGGTTTCCTTTGGTTACTTTGTTGGTAAATGCTTGTCCTGATTGTATATTATTTTTTTCACATTATTTTGTCGAGTTTCCTTCCATGGCTAATGCTTGTCCTTATATGCACTGTGAAATTCTACCAGCTTCATCCTTGTTGTTTCGGTTACATTCATTGTGTTGAGCTGGCTAAAATTGTTCTTTTTTTGGTTTTAACAGTTTGGCTAAATTGGTAGGAAACAAATGGCATCCTCAGCTAAAGGTACCACTTTCCGATTTCTTTATGTTTAAATTGTTATTGATTATTTGTGTTGAGTTGATGGTGGTGAAGAGATGTTAGTATAAACTAGGACGAAACCAGTTTCATCTAGGTTTAATATTTGATATAAATTTATTTTTTTATAGGATATATCTGGTTTCTCTTGTTGTAGAAAGCAAAAGCAAGAGTAAAGGTGAATTAAGAACCAAGAAAAAGCATGATGTAAATGTGGTTGGCGAAAGTAATGAAGAAGATCATTTGGAGAGAAAGGAAGGGAAGAAAACCTTTCGGTCGAGTATGAAACCAATTGTGGATTTAATGGGTACATTGGAAATCACAGGAAACAAGAGGTTCAATTAAAGAAGATTGAGTTTTGGAGTTTTCTGAATATGATCAAAGAAGGAAATTTTTTGGAAAGTTGAATGTAACAAAGATCTAAAGGAATTTGAATACATCATAATGGGTTATGAATCAAACAACTCATTCAAGATTGGTGATTAAATTTTAAAGACGGATCCTAACTCATTTGTTGTTACCTTTGCAATGAAGAGAATAATATGAGTGAAGAAGATAAGGAACTTTATGGCCAAATAAGGACCCTAGTATGAAAACTTCTAAATTTCACATAAAGTACTTCAAGAAGGAGGATGCAAAGAAAAGTGGAGACAAATTGGAGAAAAAAGATATTGTTAAAGGAATCAAGGCTCTTATCAAAGAAGAAGGCAAAGAAGAAGAGTTCATAATCCTTTTTTTGTTGTACATGCTTTGTACAATTTTCTTCACAAACCCTGGTGGTATGTATATCAATTACAAGTACTTAAACTGTGTGAAGTCAATTGACATCATCAATAGAATCTCATGGCCGGATCTCATCCATGAGCATCTAATGGAAAACGTTACGGAAGTACTTAAGACACCTTACTCCGCAAATGGTTGTAGCTTCTATCTATTGGTGAGTTTCTATGATTTTTTATTTTATTTTTTAACATTGATTATCTTCAACACAACAAGCATAAAACTAAACAAATTAATCTTGCTCTTTTTATTGTTGCAGTACTGGATGTTTAAACATATTAAAGGTATTGAAAAGAAAGATAAAAGTGATAACTTACCTAGGTTTGCAAGATGGAACATGTATCAAGTATCTTCTGATGTCAAGGCGATGCTGAAAAATCTTTCAATAGATCAGGTAAATCTATAATATAAAGCCATAATATTTATGTAATCACTAGATGAAACTAGTTACATCCTGTGTAATATTTCTGTAATCACTAGATAAAACTAGTTACATCCTGTGTAAGCATTGAATGAAACCAGATGCATCTTGAATCTGAAAATGAAAACATGTTGTCTACATGGTTGCAGATGATTGACTTTGTTGGTAGTTGGAATGAAGAGGAAAGACAATTATGTTTGTCTAACGAGGCAGAAAACAACCATGAAGAAAACATCTCCAACTTGAAAAATGAATTAGAAGAGAAAGATAAGATTATCTCTAACTTGAAGGTTGAATTAGAGGCTAAGGATAAGATAATCTTAGACTTTCAAAATGAAGTGGAAGTATTGAAAGGACAACACACGTCGCAATAAGAAATTCCACAAGTTTCACCTTCTCTTCAGATTATTGTTCATACACCACCTCCAAATTTTTTCAATCTTAAAATCACTCAAGAGATAAACAGAGATGTAGAAGATGATGTTCCTAAAAACGTTGATGCACCCAATGAAATTCCCGAAACTGCAAACACAGATGTAGTTATTGAAACACAACATCTAGCAGTTTTGACTGAACTTGGATTGATTGAGAGAAACGTGAATAATGTGTATTAGTATACAAGGAAGAGGAAAAACCTTGATTCAGATTATGTTAGGAATGATGAAAAGAATAAAAAGAGTGATAAGTTGAAGAAGTTAGATAAGAATAACAAGTTGTGGAAACATTACTTGAGTGAAAAGAAAGCGACCGAAAAAAAGTTAATCAAAGAGTTCTACAAATTTGGAAATTTAAGGTACGCACAACTGTTTTTGTTTTGCTAATTTGTTTTTGCATTATTGTTTAGGATGAAACTGGATTCATCTTAGTATGATTTTTGTTTATGCCTGGATGATACTGGTTTCATCTTGTTTATACCAAACTGTTAAACTTGGATGAAACCAGTTTCATCCTGTTTTTTAACTGTTGTAACTATATGAATGATCAATAATGCAGAGACTGCATTTGGAATTACAATAGAGGTGGTGAGTTTGCAATCTCTATTATGGGAGAATACATCCAAGAAATGATGTTAAATCATTCCGTGCCGAACAATATTATCGAGTTCAAGATTATGAAATGGAGGGAACTATTTATACCTAACAATAAGTGCGATGAATTCATTATGACCGCGTTTCTGAGCACACTTGCATGGGCAACACATAAAAACATTTGATTCATTTTCTTTCTTATTTTTTCATTAATTTATTTGGTAAAAATGATTGAATTAAATAGTGCACTTAATTTCTTTTCAGTTTTATGTCTCCATGGAAGATGAAAAAATGGCTACAAAGTTGATAGATAATAAATTGCAGAAATTGTAGAATGCTAACATCAACGATTTCCATTACTTGTTGATCCTGATGAACCACCACTATAAAGTTGCATCGAAGCCTGAATATAAAGGCCATTTTACATTGCTTCAATTTGACTTCCATGACGTTTCTTGGACACACTACAATTCTGTTCTAAGATACTACAAAAAATGGTTTCCTGGAGGATGTTAAAGTAATGGTAAGAAGAGTGAACCAATTTCTTAACAAACTTTATGATAAAAACATGGATGATACCGAATTCACTACCATAGAGAACTGTCCACAACAGGGAAAAAGGTAGGTCATTGACACTGTGGCATTTTTTATTGTACATTTTTTTCATTTATTAAACACAAAACTAAATGAAAGACTTTGTTTTGTAGTCCTGACTCTGGAATGTATGGTATCTACTTCATGGAGTGGGCGATGAAAGATGGTTTCGCTTTTGAAGATGAATAAACTCTAAGGGAAAAGATGAACACAAAGCGAGTAGACCTTGTATATGAAATACTCAGTGATGAAAGAAGTTGTTGGAAGTTGGAAGAGAACTAAGACGTTTTGTAAAGAATCTTGTTTCTTCTAAAGATCGTAAAAAAGTTTAAGTTTAAGTTTTTTTTTTATGTAAAATGCTATTAATGTAGTTTAGTTGCAGATCAATTAATATGGACCTTGGATTTCATCTATGAATGTATATATCCTAATTTCAGATCAATTAATATGAAAGCTTTTACTTGAATTGTTATTTATTGATAATTTTAATTAATTTTGTCAGAATATGCAGGATGAAACTACATACATCCTGAAGAAATTATACTGTCAGAATATGCAGGATGAAACTGGTTTCGTCCAAGCAAAATAACATTTTTGTCAAGCGCAAGTTTTTTTTGTCAAAATATGCAGGATGAAACCAGTTTCATCCAAGCAAAAAATCTATTTTTTTTAAATTATGCAGGATGAAACCTGTTTCGTCTAGGTTTAATCTGTGTTGTTCATGAATTCATTCAAGGTTTAATCTGTGTTGTACCTGAATTGAAGAGCATCTACAATTGAACATCCCAAAAAAGACATTAAGATAAACTAGTTACTGTAATTGTTCAAACAAAATATAAAAATCCCAAACAATGATAAAAATAGATTTGTCCAAACAAATACTAATTGTAAAAAGAATGAACCTAATATGCAACAAGAAGTTGCAGAGAATAAATAAGACCAAGAATCATAAATTGTCCAGAAGAATCAGTGGAAGAAGATGCTATTAAGGAGGGAGAATAAGGTGCTTCTTTTTAGAGGGAGGATGAGGACACGTTTTCTTGTTATGCCTTACTTTTGTATTGCAGTTACTACACATAATGGATCTCGTGAAACCCGAACCGGTGCTAGGAATCCTCTTTTTTCTTTGGTCTTCCTACTTTGCCAACAACATCTGGTGGGTGGATAAGTTTTTCTTCAACAACATTTGAAGGCTTTGTCATGATTTGGAATTGGTTTGTTTGAATGATCATATGCAGCCTGGAAGAACCCAATACTGAAAAAAGGATTAATGAAATCATAGACGCAAAAATTTGCTGAAGTCATACACACGATAGCATGAGCACAAGGGAACTGGCAGTAAACCAACGCTAATAGCTGTAGTACCACTTGCTAAGATTAACATCATGAGTATGATCGGAGGAGTGTACTTCAAACTCAAGTTCACCAAACTTGCTTATTCTCCAATTACTGCCAACACGAATTGACTTCTCAATTCTTTATTGAGATTGGGACACAAATATCCATAATACTTTGACCCTTCAACCTTCCTTGAACTCAGCTACACCATTATGTTGACTTGAATGTGGTCGACTAATGTTGCAATATGCATAATTTTTGCCTCCCTAATCCAAGCATTAAAGGATTCTGCGATATTTGAACACATGTCTCCGTATCGACATCCTTTACAATGTGTTATGGACTAATTCTCCACGGGAAGAGCACTCAAGTAGCGGTGAAGACCTTTGCATCCTATTTTCTTCAACTTATTCATACCGTCATGAAAACCTTCAAGAGTTGACGAATAAAAACGTTGAGTGAAAAAGTCCATCGCAATACCATATTCTTCTTTATTCTTCTTAATCTGAGTACGAACATTGTTTTTCAAGTGATAATAACAGTAACCATGATGAGAAGTAGAAAATACAGCAAGAATACTGAGGACCAAACCATCGTGACGATCCGAAATGAAAGTTAATGGGCGAGGACCAAAAATAGACTGTAGTTTCTCCAAGAACCAATGCCAGTTGTCGACATTCTCGCTTGAAACAATACCATATGCTAAAAGGAAGATTCCTACAAAAACAAAACAAAACACACACAAAAAAAAATCATTAAGCGGAAAAATTCAGGGTGATAAACACAAGATGTAACTGGTTGCATCCTGTAAAAAGTTAGAAAAAACAGAGTTATATACACAGGATGTAACTGGTTGCATCCTTTGAAAAAAATAATGACAGAAACTGACAGAAAAATGCAATTTGTGAGGATGCAATCTGACTTCAATAATAAAATAAAATTTTATCAACTATATCTATAAGAGAAGAATACCATTATTTGCATTTTCCCTAGTAGCCTCTACAAGGCATCCCTAAACTTTTTCGTCAAAAAAGTTCCATCTAAGAACAACACCGGACGACAAAATTTGAAGCCAAATATGCAAGCCTCAAAATCTAAGAACAAACTCTTGAATTGGTTTCCTTCCAAGACTAAATTAGCTCGACTTCTTTCATTTGTTCTCTTCAAAGCATCACACCACCATACCAAATCAGTGTATCCTTTGGTATCATCACCATATAACTCCTTCAAGCATACTTGTTTTCCGGAATGCGCTTGATCATAGCTCAATGTTAACCCATAACCACTCTTTAAATCAACCATAATATTACGTGGTTTCTTGTTTGGATTTTGTTTGAGTTGGTCAATTACCAAATCCTTAACTAACTCACGTGTAATGGGAGCACTATTGGTTTCATCTTTATAACTGGCACAACACGTATGGTCTCCATTATAGTCTCGAAGGATAAAGTGCTTCTTCAAACTTGAAGTCCTCGTCGATGCATGAAACCTCCATTTGTATTGAAATTCCTTCTTATAAAACACTCAACCGAATATCGTGTATCATCACTCTTAAGAACCTTAATTTTACGACCAAAATAATGATTATACTTTTGAAAAACAACCCGAGCTTCTTCTCGTCCTCCCCAAAACTCTTGGCCGACACCTTTTATAATGAATTCCCATTCATCCCCTTTAAAAGTTTTTTTGACTGCAAGTTTTCCATTAAGTGCACGCTTGTTGTTGGGACGACAACCATGATGATAAGTAGGAATAATGGACAGTTGTTGGCTTGCTTCTTCAGCTAACAACAACTCCATCATCAAAGTTTCTTCACGGAAAAACCCAAGTTCAAATTCCAACAAGTTCAAACTCTTAACATAACAAAATGATATCACCGATTGAAGCTTAAGATCACTATCGACAACCATTTTCCGTCGCTCACCACCATCAAATATAAATTGAATTGATGCGGGTGACATCTTTGTCCAACACGAACACACATACAACTTTAATTCATCGACGGTTGACGTCATACTAACCTTGTATGAACACGAGTCTATAGAGTACATAACAACATAAAAAATTTGGTAATCGGGATCCATCTACAACAAATATATTAACAATAATATGTTCTCAATGACAACAATATTCAACAGATTTTCTAAACAACAACACAGGATGACAAACACAGGATGAAACTGGATTCATCCTGCTTTAAATAATAAAACAAAAAATCTGTTCACAAACATCAATCGAAATCAGTTTACAAAAATACTAGAAGTTGAATGTTCATCAAATTGAATACAAAAACAGATCAAAAACCTAAAAACATGATGAGTTATATAGGGGAAATTAAAATCAGTTCACGTAGAAATAAGTTAAACAAAATCATATATGTTAATCATGAAATTGGTTTTCTATTAACAATTAACTGGTTCCCATTTCCTAATTGATGAACTGAAACAAAATTGTTGAAGTTTTTAAGCATAATAATCAGATTATTACTAACCCTAGAAAAAACATTGACATATACACAAAAACTGCCAAAAAAATTACACAATCAATATAACTAATGAGCTTCAAATTATACTGAATCAAAGAACAAAACACTGTGTGTTCATCTTAGAATCAAACACAAGCAAAAACAGATTGAATCTAAGAATCAAAATCAGGCTAAAAACTAGATGAATTGAAATTGAAAACTTACTGATTTGAAGTGTTAATCAGTTTTCGTAAGTAAGTATCCTTTAATCTTCGACTTGACAACATTTCTTCACCATGGTTGAGCTATCAGATCTGAAACTTATATTTTTTTTTTTTCGTTTCTGAAGAATGAAAAAGAACTGAAGAATGTAAGTTTCTCGTTTCAAATTTTTTCTTTATAAACCCAAAGTCTGAAGGGTAATTTAGTCACTTTCATTTATTTTTCTTAATGAAATCTGGGTAGAATGCCCAAAAAGGATATTTGAAAAGTATATTTAGAAAATGTGGGTATTACAAAAGCATTTTATTTTAAATGTCTTACACACCCATAAAAACTAATCTATGGATTATTAAACCAATTAATTGATTAAAATACTCACTAAAAATGCGTGCTATGAAAATGCGAATGAACAAAGGCAAGCGAAAGAGTTACATGTGCAGTAGTACGAGGATAACTGGACCAGCTAAAGTACTTTCAAGTGTTGAATTTTCTGGATTCATGACTCGGCGAACAATGCATGTATCCACAATCAAACGATCGATAGTAACCATGTATGACCAATACGAAGTCTTGCTGTTTCATTGAGTTCCCGACTGATGGACCCACCGAGTACATCCTAGGAACTGATCACAACGGATATGCGCGTCTAATTATGGAAACAGGTTGTATTTAATTGAAGTGTGGGTTGTATTAGTTTAGAATATAAAATTATTTCTTGTAGCCTAAGATTTCCCTAATACGGTACAGTGCGTGTGTATATATATGTGTATATGTGGGTTAGGTTTAATCACTCTCATTACCGCAACTCTTTTGTTTCTGCTTATAAGTTTTTTTTTTTGTCAGTGAATATTCAAGTCATGGAGATAAAGAAGGAGGGAAAACAAGGTTCTAGTCGTAAGAAGATACAGATGGAGAGAATACTAGACGAATCAAGACGACAAGTTACATTCTCGAAAAGACGAAATGGGTTTTTTAAGAAAGCTAATGAATTATCTGTTTTATGTGGTGCATAAGTTGCACTAATAGCTTTCTCTCCTGTCGGAAAACCCTATGTTTGCGGGAATCCTGATTTTATACTCAATCGATTTCATAATACTAGTAATGGTGAAATTCAGAAAGATGTTGATGAATTGTCTGTGTGTCATGAACAACAGAGGTATTTGGAAGTTGAGGAAGAGATGTTGAGAAGAAGAGAGGGCTTGTTCTGGAGATGATGATAAATTCTAATTTGGATAATGATGATCAATTTCATATATTAATGGGTTGAGTTTGGATGAATTAAAAAAGATGAGAAGTGATATGGAAGAACTCAAGATATGTATTGAAAAGAGATCTGATGAGATGATGAGTAGTATAGCCTCTTCTTCTTCTTCTTCTTCTTCTTCTTCAAGGTTTAT
Organism: Papaver californicum; assembly: GCA_023531435.1. Taxonomy (NCBI): domain Eukaryota; kingdom Viridiplantae; phylum Streptophyta; class Magnoliopsida; order Ranunculales; family Papaveraceae; genus Papaver; species Papaver californicum. Next base: position 510,704 of record JAJJMC010023768.1, on the reverse strand, counting down.
TGATGAAAATAATTCAAAAACAGGATATGAAGTCGATGGTCAATGACTCGGGGTATGGTTATGAGAAGGACGACATGATGAATGAGTTACTTTTTGATTTTGATTATCAAAAATATGAATCTGGTAAGTCGTATCTTTTTAGGGATACTTCGACTGAAGTAATCTCTAATAACATGTTGGTTCCTGATTCAAGTAGACCGTTGTTGATGAACTACTAATTATATTTTCTAGGGTTCCATCGTATAATTTTATGACCAATGTTGTGATGAAATTGTCTAAGGAAGTGTATGCAATTATCTTATTGTATTTAATGATTCAATATTAGTTCATTTGATTTTTCTGTTTCTTTGTTTAATTTTTTGATTAATGTTTTAACAATTTATATTTTTATTCAAAAAAAAAAATTATGGTGAAAACAAGACTGTATCAACTGGCCTATACTGGGGGGTAAAAGTTCTGTTTTGAGAGAGTTAAGAAACAAAATTATCGCAATTTGGTAAAGAAATTGGATCCTGTTTAGATGAGGATATACTGGTTAGGTTTAATATGTACATGAGATTGAACTAGAGATATTAACATATTTGGCTTTCTTAAAAGGAAGTTTTTTCAGTCATCTAATTCCAGTTAGCGTCCTGCTTGTTTTTTTCATGTCTTTTCGAATACAAAATGTAATGGAATTAGTAGCTTTCAAAAGAGTATTTCAAAACTGGTGGCTAAATCATTGGACTCAAATAGGTAATTTGGAGACTATTTCAGGTGAGGATTCAAAGAGTATTAACCAGCAGTTCAGAAACAAATGAGGGGAAATGAAGAACTATGAGAAACATCAAGACTTCATAGTTCATACAGCTGTACTACACTTTGTTCTTGAATCTATTTGTTGAAGTTTAGGTTGTTCGCAGAGGCATGAATCCAGAGACTCGAACACTTGAATTCGAAATTCATGAGCTCGGTGGTGAAGATGCATACTGTATATGTTAGAATTAAAAATGAATTTATTACTTATTTATAAAAAAATATTTTGTTACAAAAATTATCTTGATGGGACCAAAGGGTC